>JAEAOA010000691.1:7500-67500 GCA_016746295.1 Potamilus streckersoni | reverse complement strand
ACACTCCGCTCAGCCATAAAATGTACATATTGAAACGAAACACATATTGTTCAGTCTGGCAGCATCCAAGTATATCTTTTTATACATTTTTTATCTGGACAAGAAAGGCCTTTAATGGAAAATACATCTGATTCAAATGTAAAGCACTCACACACTAATCAATAATAAAATCCAAGGTCTATTTTAGAACTCTTAGCATAACTCGCGAGATGTCAATCGGGCTGAAATTAAAGATTATGTTAGAGATGTACGCAAAGGAAAACATGTTCTTATATGAAATCAAAGTGATGGAACACGAACTAGAAGAAACCCGTGTATGTGATCAAGGAATGTAGGTACGAATAATGGAATCTGGTGAAAAGTATGTCCAAATAATTTGCCTACCTAAAACTAAAACAAAAGTTAAAAGCAAACAAACAAAAAGCTTTCAAAATGCATAACAATTTTGGAGTAGAAGTTAGTGTCTCCAATGTTTACCCATTTAGATTCAGTGCCAAATTCCATCAAAGGTATTTCCATTACTGTCACGATGACACAGTTTAAAGACTTTCTTTAAATAGTTTTATTCGTATATGTTAAATGGACATATAGGGATATAAAGCCGAATGGTATTTGTTCGTATGTAATGTGCAGTATGTTATAAAAGAATTTCATGCACAGTACTCGAATTGCTATTACTGCAACTATAGTGAAACTGCTAACAAATGTCACTTCACCTACCGTTCTGATTTTCCTGGCTTTTATTACGTAACTTTGTTCATCCATGAGCCATGTGCTACACGCACTTTGTGTCTCTTCAAGTAGCAGCAAGTCCTAATGATCTAGAAAATGGTCATTAGTATGACTGTGTATATTTAAAGAAAAATTAAATGACAAAGAAACATTTTATTGATCCCAAAATATTGAAAAAATTGTTTCGATCAACATTTTTGTTTCAAACTAACGGAAGACAACATTATGAATCCTGGTAAACTCGATATAGAGATACAGATGTGTTTTGAATAAAACTGGAACAATAAAATTTTTAATGGAAAAAAATAAGTAACGATTTTTTATATTATTCTTGTTTTCCAAAATTCAACATGCTGGAATATATGAACAAAAACACATTATAGTATGTTTTATAAATAATTTTATATTATTAAGCCATAGATACACTGTCATGTTTCTATAAAGTAGAATTATTGTTTCTTATCTACTGGACATAGTTGCCCAATGCATTTACCTCGGTCTTGGTATATCTGTTATCTTATCGTTGGAAAACATGATATACCATACATGTGTTATCTGAGCTGTTGATAACACATCTTACCAATGTGATCTCATGCACTTAATGTTGTTATTTATATGTAATTGCTTGTTTGTTAGTTTATCTTTTTATATTTCTATTTCATTACATGCAACGGAATGATAATTTGGTCTACTGGATTTGATTTTGCTTATAAATTCAATTCAGTTCTGTTTGACAGGAAAAGCAGCAGGTAGTTTCAAACATTATATCTAATTGCTGACCTCTGCTCACACATAATTCAAAAATTAATTCTAAGAATAAGATTTTAATTCTAAGAGTAATATTCATTTAGTGTTTATCAAACCATACCTGGAGTATTTGACAAATAACATTTGTTTATGGTAACAAAGGTTTGGATTTCGTAGTGGGATGAAATTTTGACCCACATCCAGGAATCTATTTTGGGTTTTAGTCAGGCTTATAACTCATGTTATCAAAAGAATCAGTGAGTTATGCTTTAAAACTTTGAAGGTATTTTGTTGTGACCAGTTTGAGGTGAATTCTTATTTTATCTAATTAGTAATTCATTTATCTGGAAAACACACAAAGATACACACACTTATATATATATATATATATATATATATATATATATATATATATATATATATATATATATATATATATATATATATATATATATATATATATATATATATATATATATATATATATATATAAAGAATACAAATCATATGGCGAAAAACAGCCCTTTCAAGCGTACTGGATCCACCAAGGGATCACGTGTGTCAGGGATTAATTAAATAGATGCAATAAACTGACAACGAACAGTACGAAACTAGTAACGAACTAGCCGAATCGCTTTCGACTCTTAATGAGTCTTTTTCAAAGGCAAATACAAAATATATATACGACAAACAAATAAACACAAAAGCGTTGTGTTTGTAAACCTCTACATTGCAGCCATCTCTCTCTCTCTCTGTATATATATATATATATATATATATATATATATATATATATATATATATATATATATATATATATATATATATATATATATATATATATATAATTGCTCTTTTCAACATTCTTCCACAAGGAAGTATATTGAACATTTTTCGTAATTCTAATATCGAAATATTATTTCCTGTGTTCCAACAAGGAACTGTTGACACGACAAAACTTTGAAGGCTATCAAAGATGTCAATTCTTGTAATAATTTTGTATTGTTTTCGTAAACCGTAAGTCCTTTTTCTCAATTTTACTTTGTCCTTCTAGTAAAATAAAATTTTGTGTTAATTTTTACAAAGCTTGTTATCTTCATTCTTTCCTTGTTTCTTTCAAAGAAGCCATGACAGGTAACATTGTCATCGATGCATATATTTTCATATGATTTTGCTGCTTATAGTTGATTTTACGTAATGTATTTTCATGACGTTAACTGTACTCAAAACTTGTAAGCACAGTCCGTTTCTTGCATACTTCATGTACCTGATAATTGAACACGGCGTGTTATATATTAACTATTAATTGACGACATTCTGTTGCTTATGATTTCCATTCTGAAAACTGTATTTTCCGTCAGAATAATGTCATGCCATCTAACTCCAGACTGAGGTTAATACAACTATTGACATATGCAATTTCCTAACATTATTATGTGAATTTCACTACGCATGACATGAATGTAGCTGATCAAGAACGCACTTTTCCTAAACTCAGATGTTTCTTACGTAGCGTGACATGTAGAAGGTTACATTATTATTTGTCTACAATGTGAAATACTACTGTATTGAAATAATACAATTCTGATGATATTGAAAATAATATAATTTTCAGTTAAAACAATAAAATCTTCATTTTATACGAATTCGTAGGAAACTAAATGTCCTTAACAAGAGCTATTATTGATCAGAAATAAACTTAAAGAGACAAACATATCCAGTCACTCTCTTATTTGTCGATTTGAACCTAAGCCAGTATTGTATCACATGACGTCAACGGCGAGAATTGTTGCAATCAATTATAAAGTAATGAAGTCACTTATGGTAGAAAACGTATAATCATCGTGTGTTCAAATTAATAGCATAATGCGTAATGTGTGCTTATCTTATACAAACTTTGAAATTTGCTATTCAGGCAGTTTTGTGGACAAACTGAATATGCATCTAAAAACATTGTAAATATTGACTTCTTAGTGTCGTGATAGATCTATTCTTCTTGTGCATATTTACAATGAAAATTCATTAATTTAGATGAAATTGCACAAGGAAAATTCATGAGTTTTGGATGCCATTAGAAGCCCGAAGCACATTTCTAACAATTTTATTTCTAATTTTAATAATGATCGTCATTCTATCTTGTTATTGATTTCCGTTGCCTTTTCACCAACTTTTTATTTCGTGTGCGTTAACTTAGAATGAAAACATTATTTTCAGAGAATTATTTTCAATTTGAAGCATAATGAAAATAATTCCAGTTAAAGATTTTGTTTTCAAATAAGTGTTTCAATGAACCCCGCTCTACATTTCTATCTAGCTAACTACGAATGAAAATGGAATATTCCAGAGATTCCTTGTATTCTTGTTCAATAGCTCCAATCCCTCTCGAATATTTAACTATCTGTCGTACAAAATACAACAAACGTGTTTAGAAACAAAATCATTGCCTTGTCTACAGCGTTGGCAGTGCTGATCAGTCAGATCTATGTTCCAATTATCAGATGCCGTCAAAAAGTATGTCCCTCTAGTGACAATGCAAATCAAACTTTGGCAAAAGGAAGGGAAAATCACCGGACTGAATGTACCTAGTGATTGAATGCATGTGTCAAAAGCCTAAACCTTTGTTAACTCTCATCGGTTCTTTATAGGGTCCCCAAGCTTTCTACCAACAAGAATTCTATTAAATAATATACACCCCAAGAACAAATTTGTAAACGTTTTGATATCTAATTTGTAAATGAACCTAAATCTTTGTTTTAAAATTGCATATATTAAGATATTTTGACACTTTTTGCCAGTATTTAAGTCGCATTGGCATTTCAAATCTTCTCTAATTCGATAAATCTGTTAAAGGGTTTGTTTTAGTTGTACAAGATCAAAATATTATGTGAAAATTTCAAAACATATTTTTACCGTGAATTTTTAAAATTCATTACAATTGTCTGTTGTTTCCCATTTATCATCACGTATATTCCGTATTAGTTTAAATAATTTTAGCATTATATGTTGAAATGGTTATATGTTGAACTTTTCCTGCATGTGTTCAGCTTCCTGTAACTCCCGTATTGGTTTATCTACATGTTTTGGACCAGTAAATTTGAGTTACTTATTCAAACTTTTCTCATGTTCTGGTAAAGTCATTGACAAATTCGGAATTATATTACTGATTTAATTAAAGGTTTTTCTTAAATTTTCGGCTGCATATTTCAGTCTACGCGAAACTCAATGACACTTTCGAGATTTGAATACTAATTTAGTTAAACCATAATGTGTTCCTTGTTTTCCGAATTAATTTATATTTCCAATAATGCTTTCGGTTCAAGCCATAATATTTGTTTTGGATGCTTTCTAGTGTTCTGTAAATTCTGTGAAAGTGTTAGACTTTCTGTAATAATAAAGCCGAAACCTTGACATTTTGTTATTTTTCTGGGTCATTTTAGTATCATATATATTTAATTTGCATTGATCGTTAGTTTCTTAACTCAGTGACAGTTTTGAAAAACAAAGTTTCCGAGTGAATATCATTACCATGACCTCAGGTAAGGACGTTGTACCTTTTGGTATAATAATATTCAACTACGCAACTTCTGGTAATAAATTTTCTATTCCTTCTACAACAATCAACATTTCTTCATAATAGTCTTTTTCGATTTTCATCTTAGTTTATCATATGACTGAAAATTGCTCTGAAAGTCTGTTATTCGTGCTTTAAGGTCTAGCATAATTAAATTGTATTATTGTTGTGTCCAGCGTGCATTCGGTCTGTAATTTGTTTCTTCAATTTTTAATTCAAGTGATTTTGTTTCTTCCTAGAAACTGAGTGCGTATAAAATAATATTCTTAGAGAGTGACTTTCAATGGGAATTTTAGTGAAGTCAATCGGGAATTATATCATCGTATTGATGACAAAAAAAACCTTTAGACAAATCAAAATCTTACGTCCCATTACAGATACATCAACAATTGCACAGTTGGAATTAATTTGGATTTATTCAGAATCTTTATTTTTTGGAATTGAATTCAGTATTATTTTCGTATTTAATTTGCATTACCGTAAATCCCTTTCTCGACATTCACTTTGTATTTTATCGAAATTAATTAATTGTTGATTTTTGCTAAGCTTATTGCTTTTTACGAAATTTTATGTTATTTATTTTAAGAGTTTAATGTAGAAAGAGAAAATTGGTGGCTTATACTTGGTGTACGACATTCTCCAAAATATTTCAAAAAACCTTCTTTTTTACGATACATTTATCGTTTTCGGAATTTCGTCAAATCACCTCTAGAAGAAAACCAAAAAGCTTTCACATCATCATCATCATCATCCTCATCAACATCATCCTCATCATCCTCCTCATCATCAATCCCTTAATCCAAGAGGTTGTATGGGGTACCACAGTTGATTTTACATCCAAATCTCTCCATCTCTCATTGTTCTCTTTTGCACTTTAGGAATCTCTAAATCACCATGCATATCCACTCCTTAATTTTGTCTTTACACCTATTCTTCTGTACCATCGCACTGCACATGGAAATATTGTTTTAGCTAGCCAAGATGATCTTGAGACATGACCGTAACACTTTACTTTGCACTGGTGCACAGTAGTCAAGAGGAATTCATAGAATCCGATAGCCTATTGGATCTTTTTGTGGACTTCTTTGATCGTTACATGGTCAATACATAAGATACCTAAGATCATGCGGCGGTATCTTATTTCGAAGGTTTGAATCCTTGTTTGCAGATCTAATGTGATCATCCATATCTAACATCCATACATAAAGATGGATATGACAAGGATCAAAACTGTTACCTATACTAGTCCAAATTTTCCTGGAAAGGATCATTGAGAATGTCTTGTACAGAAACTGTTAACTTCTTGATAAAGAATGCATTTCTTCATCTTGTCAGAAAATATGACTTTTACGAAGTAAAAGTTTCTTTCTAGGAAACAAGAATAAAAACCTATTTTGGTCCTGTATTGGTGGAAAGCAAAGGTTTGAATAAAATAAATTTTGTTTTGATTATTTAAATTCCATTTGGCTTTAATGTACAAGGTATATAATTGACAAGAATGCAATTACAAGACTGAAACTGACTTAATAACGTTTGAGCCTGAAGAAAGACATTAGTTTGTTGAAGATAAATGCATTTGGAAGAGGAAGAGAGTACGAAGATTTGGAACATCAATTTAGATTCAAGGACGCTATAAATAAATTCAGGTTGTGATGTTGATAAGATTACTATACTTTGAAAGAAACATAAGTATATAAATATTCATCATTTTGAAAAAGTGTTGAACATTGTGATGCTTTAAGAGAGTATTGGACTCTGTTCTTATTACAAGTTTCACTCTGTATCAAAACTCGTGATATGTACAGTCATCACAGCCGATGAGTAGTCTTTATTTTATGTGACAGGAAGTCTTCCAATCATAATTCGTCTGATAAAAAGATGTATGTCTGTCTAATACTAACATGTCTAAACCTCAAATGTGGCACATTTGGAAATCAAGATTCTAATAAGACCGATCAGAAGTCCTTATCTCCTCTTACATGTGACTATTTGAAGCAGAATTGACATGTTATTTCTGATTGTTACAAACTACAGACAAAGCAACAAATTCAAGACAGAACCATTCCTAATGCTCTTATTTCTAAGAGGTGAAGGTCAAGGCCAGGCACTGAAAGAAAACATTTGAAGAGTCAAACAAACCCCGTCTGATATTGTTATGGAGAATTGTAATCCATTTATCATGAATTTTACTATATCTCTCAATGGTGATTCGGTAATCCCTGTCTCTACTAATATTTTAAGGGTCACATGAGCTGCTAAGACTGTTTTATTGTCAGATACTTTGCCTTTTCTTTCTTCTAATTAAAGAATTCTTATTCAGGGAGTAGAGTGCGGCTTTGCTAATGTTCATCTCTGATGTGTACATTTGTCATAACACTTTCCCTCAGAACACGTTACAGTCGGAACCGTTTCGTCTTTCCCTATCGAGGGTGTTTGTTAAAGTATAAAGTAAAGGAATTGATTGCATTTGTATTTTTTTATATTTATTAGATAACACGAGTTCCTGGAAGTTTCAATGATTATGAAGTTCACAATACGGGTTTTCTATTTTTTATAGATTTTGACCGAAGGCAAATCATTGAATTTAGTAAGTAAATAAAATGTTCGATTAAAAGGTTACTTCCGTAAGTAAATACAATGTTCGATTAAAAGGTTACTTCCATAAATAATTATTTCAATTCAAAACTCCGGTTTATCATTTCGAAATTATGTTTTTACAATTGAATCCATGGTTGGAAATACATGTCAGTGTCACCAACATTTATGTTGCTATGAAAGCGAATTGTTAACTGGAAATTAAACATAAAAACACGTTCGTAACACATTTAACTGATTAAGGCCAAATCAAACATACTCAACTCTACAATTATGTGGTGAATCTAGTTAAAATCACTTTTAAAGTTCTTGCTATAAATCAAAGTGGGTGAGTCATTACTGTCTCAGAATGACTAATGCTATCCCAGTTAGTTTTATAGTACAAAGGTGGTTTACTGTTGTAGAGACATTTTAGACTCACAAAAGAAAATATTAAAATTGCTTTGTGGGGGAGGGGAAGTGTACATGACATGAGCCTTTATCAGACAAACATAGCATGAAGGAAATACATAGGTACACTCATTGGCATGCTAATTTACATAACTATGGCATCGAATAAACCACTTTAAAATGCGTTTAGATAAAGGCTCAGAAAGTAATCGCAATAACAAGATATATAGAGATCATGTAATCAATTAAGTGTAGTTTATGTTAAGTCTTTGTAACCGACACAGTTTCTTTTCAAACGTCTTATTTTTTTTTTACTCTTCTAAGTATTCTTTAATTATTACTATAAGAATATCCGGTATAGAATCAAGTATCCGAGATATAATATGCGTTACATAAATGTACAAAAAAGTAATAGATGTCGCTTTGGCTTATAGACTTTTAGAGAATTATAAACCGTTTTTAATATTCGCAACAAGTCTATACAGGCTGGTTGTGTTTATAGGTTTAACTCTTGTGGAGACAGCCATGCAGAGGTTTACAAACACAACGTTTTTGTGTGTATTTGTTTGTTTTGTATATGTTTTGTATTTGCCTTTGAAAAAGACTCATTAAGAGTCGAAAGCGCTCAGGTTAGTTAATTACTAATTTCGCATTGGACATTTTGGATTGAACTGTTAAGACATGTCTGTCGCATAATCCTTTTGTTTAAGTTTTAATGTAACAGTAATCAGTTTTTGTGTCTTTTATTTGTCTATACAATTTGACCCGTTTTCATGTTCAAAGACACAATCGGTGACGAATCGAGATTTATACAGTAAAATCGGAAATTGGTCAGAAATATATAATCCAACTTGTGAAAGATATCGACGAACACATGAAATGAATACACACTTGATAATTGAGACGTACAATGTGCGGTGATTTCGCTTATCGCATATCGCATAACTTGCGTATTTTAGTGATTCCTTTCCAGACTTGATAATTTCATTTTAATTGATGTAAATATTTGATATCTTAAGGGACACAGTTATATTCAACCATTTTGCACAAGTAAATATTTTACACAATTAATTATTTGACATTAATCAAAACTCTTCTTTCTGATCATACTAGTGTTCAGACACGTATGTGTATTCAGACAGTTAACATCATTTTCTAATTGTTTATATAACAGTTCAGTGCATTTTAATTTTATGATAAAACTTCGTGTGGCACATTTCGGTAGGCAAGATCGCGCATACCTCAATATATTCTAGTATCGTTATCTTATTGAATTTTCCAAAATTTTTAAACATAAAGTCAACTAATACAATCGGACATCGTCCAAGTAGGGAAATCCCATAATTGTTTCGAACACTTATGTTACATTTAGAGAGACATAAATAATTTCCTAGATGTTTGAAGGAATAAGGCATTTTGTCATATGATACACTCTTTTAGTATCTTCATTGCTTATAGAACTAGAAAAATAAAGTACTGAAGATTAATTTCGTATAAAAAACTTTTGAAAAGTCATTGTAAAATATCTTGTAGTAATAATTGGGGGATCCAATTATTGGATGCATTTTAGAGATTGAAAAGGCACGATTTCAAGATTTCCTACAGCGACAAGAAATTAAATATTGATTTTAATTTAATATTCCTGTTTCCTCTGCAAACTGATTTCTATTAACCTCATCAAAGACAAGAAGAGTGGCCTAATGATGGTTTCGTCAAGTCAAAATGTAAAACTTCCGTTTTGGAAGTTCGGTAGAGGACTGCACTTTATCTGATAAAGATAACTGTAACCTTTCTTGCAATTCCAAGTGTACTCTTAAAAACATATAAGAGAGAAACATAATTTGCACATCAGCCTCGGGTGCAAGGCTGATTACAAATGAAACAATGCTGTGATCCTCTAAAGGTAATAGATATACTCACGTAAAGATTTCAACCTGTTGTTGACCCAGAACATGAGATATATTTCTTCATTTGTTGGGTATTTTTAACGTATATTAAAAGAAAAGTTTGCATTGGCAGATTGATGGTTGAGAAAACATTTAGACTGATGGAGGGCGAGTGGTTTGAAGGTGAATGGGAGGAATTAAACAGCGGTCTGCCTAGTATGAACGCAAGTGAAAAACATTTAAGTTATTATTGCTACTCAGCTCACTTTCCCTGCAAAAAGATTTCAAAACACTTTAGTTACTTATTACATTATAATGTTGTAGTAATATGGTCAAAATGTGCCATTATGGGCAGCCTGAATGTGATATCATTAAGGTTAATTAGGTTTTAGAATGCATGAAGCAGGGCAATCACTCGATTTTGACATTCGCATTGGTTGTTCTGTATGTGGTCTGTATTATCAGATGGCGCGACCACACGTGAGGTAGGTACAATACACTCATTTCCTCGATGCAACATCATTGATTGTTTCTGGTTCTATCAAATATACGATGCTATTTCAGTACATATTCAGATAGCCAGTGATTACATCACAAATCACAGGCTTTAACAACATATTTGCTGATCTCAAGTTTGATCGACCGTTGTTGCTGTCCACGTATTTTTGTTGCCACGTCTGCCTCTGAATTTGGTTCTCTCAAATTGACAATTGTTCTTCTGCTCATGTTGAGATCAACATACATGATAACTTAAGCTATTTTATTATGTACAGTAATCCCTGCAAGGATTCTTATTATTCAATCAAATTAGTCTCTCATGAGTCTTTTATCTTACTAATTTTAGTAAACACCACTAAGTTATCTTCAGTCGCCCCCAGAACTCGCATAATAAGATCAATAAGTTCATCTCGTGTTGCATACTTGGATAAATCAATGTCACCCTGATGCTTGCCTTTAGCAAATCTTCTGTAAATATTTGTCATTACAAATTATGAACCTAATAAAATAACGTTGGATGGATATGCCTTCTAGTGGTATTCTTTCTGAGGCTGTGTAGATGAACATTACGTAGAGCATGAACGTCTGAACCACTTATTGTGGAGCTGTTGTTTTCTGTTTTGGTAATTTTTAATGCCACCGACTAAGCCATTATATCGTAAAATTTATATTGCTGACACAAATTTATTGGAATAAAACAAACTCGACTTGAATCAAGTGAGTATGGAACCTACGAGTACCGGGAGCAGAACGTCCATGGGGATTATGATACCGGTTTCAACATGGTTTGGTTTGTCTGGTAATTGATCACGCACAAACCTAGCTCCGAAGTGATTTATGTATAATCGACGAGCAGCATCAAGTAAAATCAAAACTGGACATGGGGAGTTTTAGTGAAACGTTCTCAGCAGCCTTAGACCTTGATCAAGTCACGTTCCTGGTAATTACAGATCGCCTCCCTTTTTTGATGTGTTAATACCCTGTCATATTTCATTTTTCCAATGCCATACAGTAAGCTGTTCAAACTGTACCATTTTCAGCTCCGTTTTGCGACATCTGGAGCCAGTGTTTTAATAAGCGCTTGTAAGGCATTTTGAAATACAAATATATCGCCGGTTTGATCTTTATGTCGTTGACTGCATTTGCAGAAAGTTAAAGTCGAACGCAAGTTGTTTATTTCTTGACGTATTTATAATGTTAGTGTTGATGTTAATCGCTAATTAATTTGACCCATGCAACGCAGCTGATTTCAGAATTATGTCTGCCCAAAAATTCTTGTTTTGTAATCTGACTAGGTGTCTAAGTAACACTGATGATACGACATTAGAGAGTCATGATTGATCTAATAACAGATCAGCAGCGATCCAATAACACGTTGAGAAAATAATCGGAAAACAAGTACATGTTTTCAACGGGTGTGACAATCACTCTCATTCGTCCTCCTACACCTTCAAGCAACATTTTTTTCTGACAGTATAACAGCATTTGCTCATTAACAACCAGCCGGTAATCCTGCTACACGAGATTGAAAGCTACATACATACATACATACATACATACATACATACATACATACATACATACATACATACATACATACATACATACATACATACATACATACATACATACATACATACATACATACATACATACATACATACCACTCCCTGCTGTCATGCTCTCTCTCTCCCAACAATGTTACTCTCGGCATGATTAAATATTCTCTCCATCATGTGTGTAGCACTGCTAAACAAAACCGTAACACCATCTCCAAATCCATATGCTGTAATATCTACTTTCAATAGTTTTCCTTCGATCTCAATGGATGCGTCAACGGGCAGGACATATCTGCTTGTATCTTGGACTACTAGCTAGATTCATCAACGTGCAACAGGTACACGTGCATCACACGAATGATGATGATAGTCACACTGATTCATCTTCGAAAACCGGTGTGTCCGTGTTAAATGCCGGATCAAATACTAGATTGAATATGTTTGATTTTATTCGTTGCTGCCTGAAACGACCGTCGAGCCGGACCGCATTGCTCTCTTAAAAATTGTTTCTATATATTTTCTCTCTCAGTGGTTCTTTATTGCTTTCTCATTGATGTAATTCCAACTAAATCTTTTAACGCGCATTCGCAGGTTGAATTATTATTTTTATTACACTTGGCGGCATCACGTCGGTGCTGAGTAATTTTATTGGAATAATTTCTTCGGTGCTAGTCAGTCTGCTTAGATGTGACTTTCATCGTACTAATAGTACGAATCTATCTTTGAATGCCGAAATTGTTTTACCAGTACGATCACCAACAGTGCCGATAGTGTCATCAAAAAACAACTTCGATGGCTTTTATACCTAATCGTTTTGCAATCGGGATAGCTTTAGGGTCTATCCTTCCCAAAAAGCCTTGACCACCATCGCCGTGTTTCGTACTAAAGTTTTCCGGTCTACGTTAGGCATTGTGTATAATTATGCTATTTTGTCAGCGAAGATGTTATTTGGGCAAAGTTTATATTGAATCACCCGCAGGAATGGTTCTGATTCTGGTTCAGAAGAGCGCTGTTAAAATATCTTTGATGCAGCTTTACTCTATGTATTCGTTGTCTTAGGTCCAGTTTTTATCATTTCCTTGCCTGTTTTCAATTTTACTCGGCATTTTATTCTTCCATTTCCAATTCTGCTTTTGCAGCAGATTCATCTACTGCTTTTAATATAGATTTCAAAATTTTTGTCGCCAGTATCGACTTGATGAATATTAGATGCAATCCAATATAAATCCTTGTATAACAATTTAATTACAGATCATTAGGTCAGCATATACAGAAGGGTTTGCTATTTTACAATAGCGTAACTTATTATTTTCAGCAACAGCAACTTACCTTATCTCAATAATTCTCACAGTTTCGATTTCGCCTTTTTGCCATGGTCATGTGATTGCGCTAAAAATACCTATGCACGATTAATAACACACAGGTGATTCCAGCAATTAAATTACATATGCTATTTATGCAGCAAAAGATTGATTCTTGTACAATCAGTAGAGAACTCTACACAAATACATACATTTTAAAATAATATAATACTCTACAATAATTGTTCGATAGAGAAATTATGCACTGTTATATCATCTTTGAAATGTGCATAATTTTTCGCGAGACCGATTTCACATGCCTAATTCTACTTGTGGACTACATATACGAGTTCGAATTTAGATATTGTTTTCATATTTCGCAAATTCCGCTGTTTTTACTGATATAGTCTCTGTGAAAACCATTTACAGGCTGTTTTGAAACATTCTCAACTATTGTGATAGCAGACCTGTCATTCATGACTATCTCTACCGTGGACTACGTATGCGGATTATTTCTCCCTACTCTGAAATATACCTAATAAGAATTTAGATCTTTTATTTATTTTTGTTCGAAAGTCAACCAGAGAACCTGCTGGGAGCTGAAACTTTTCTCCTATCCATCAACAGATCGCCCGGTGGTGTGCATGCCAATAATTGTCAGAATTTAGTGCGTATCCTATTAACTCGAAAACCATGGCCTGTGTATAACTTATTGAAAACCTTCTTACTAAGTACTATTTCGTATTGTATCAGGGAATTCTTGAGTGTGTCCATATGCCCATCAAGGGAAAACATTTCCCCAACCCATTTATCATAAAATAGACCGTAGAGGGAAAGAGCCACAAAATATCCAGAGATAAATATAGCCAGAAATGCACGAAAGATTGAGCCAGAATTTTAGTCAGTGATACAGCCAGAATTGCGGTATATGGAAAATCTAAAATTAAAAAAAAACTCGTTTAAGGGTACCCCATTAAAGGACCCAACAGAAGGAGAAATTAAAAAGAGAGAACACCTCACTGAATGGAACCCATAAAGAAAACCCGTGAATAGAAATAAACTGCTGGTTCAGCTAACCTCATGACAACTGTAATCACTAATGTGAAATAAAATACAAAATGCTTCAACAAACCGATATCAGTATTTTTGTATTAAGCATAACTTCAGAACTGTATGTTACACACTTACAACGTTCTTATTTTCTACTGAAACTAGAAGGTCACACACTTGCTTTAGTGGAATAAACTTGCACTTCAAAAGTATAAAGGCGATTACTTCTTTAATGCTTGTTATATTGTTGTTTTATCCAATTTCACAACCAGGTGACTGCAAAAAAGATACTGTCAACTAATTATATAGTCATACTCATACAATTATTAGTTTTAAAATTTATCAAAATGTCGTCACTTTAATTATGCCCTTACTAACTTATTATTAACCTATGGCTCAAATTTATAACATTATTTCTGGCTAGACACTTTCATGGATGTTTCACTTTGAACATTTGCACTTAAAGTACACATAACTAATGCTCTGTCTGTCTGAATCACATTGCATTACATGTCCTTCTTAATGTGTCATTAATCTGCAGAAATATAGATTCACAGTGACCTTTGATCATACAATGCATGTGGTCACCGCATACATCCACACATGATAAACACTACAGGTCAATCGAGAATAAGATGGCGTATATGAATGTATCTGTCACACGTATTTTTCATGTAGAAAAGACATGTATTAGAATATAAGTCACATTATTTATATTAGAATCAGACGAATCGGATTCTTTGAAAAAATTTAGTTCTATTAAAGATAGGTTACAAATCTTAACAAAGTCGCTGCTGGGTGATATGACAGGATGACCCTGCTCTGCGATATAATTATCAATGACCTAATGCTCAACAATAAGATCGCAATACACAAATCGTACTGACCCTGTTAAACAAATCCATGACAAGTAATAGTAGAATTGTAAACCTTTGTGCTGAGATTCCAGCATAAAGATAGTGTGGTGCAATGCAGCGGAAGATTTCAGTTCTTGGAGAGAACTATCTGACAATAAATTATGAATGATTGTGCCTACTAGCACGACAGGGACCAAAATATCATTCATTTAAAATGACGGAGGGCTAATTTGATTTGCAAATGTGATACTCAAGACACGTATAAACGTTGATTTACACATTAGCTGATGGAGTACAATTCTTGAAAACATTAGTAAATGATTAGAGACAATAGCTAGCATAAAGATATGTTTCAGTGAATTGAGTATAGACTAAACAATGAGAGAATGAATTTAGAAAGTGACACGCAAAAAGAAATAAAAACAGACAATACATGATTGGTTACTTGCTTTATTTAAAGAGTTAGAAAGAAACTTGATGGCTGAGATGACGCAAAACAATAACGAGATGGATGAAGGAAGCCCAAAAGGTATCAAACTTGACCTAAACATTATTTAACATGTCATGTTGACTACAATTAGAACAATGGATGTAATAAATCAAAGCAATTCTCATGCAAAATAGAACATATTTTGCTTTCAGCCCTTCAGGATTTATGACTTTGAGTTTTGTATTTGATTGTTAAAATGGTTTAGAGGTAAACATTGAAAGTTGTTACGTTAGATGTTCAAGAGAATGGTGTATTGTGAAGGAGATAAATTGCCATAGGTTATGATATTTATAAAATAACAAAATAAAATGTCTGAAAGAAGAATGGTTTCTCTGATGGTTTATATTTTCAGTAAAATATAGTATATATAGATGGAAATGTACTATTTTCCGCTTTATACTTAAGTACAGCGCAGAATTAATGACGGAACGAACAATCGAAGTGTATAGCATAGCAAATTATGGGTAATACTTGCAGATAACAAGGAAACTAAAATAATGCGAAAACTAGAATACTTGCAGCCACAATCCAAAGAGTTTAATAAAAGTTATTTAAACAACCGATTATTTGAACAACACATTGAATGAACAAAGAGTATTATTTTAGGATTTCAGTAACGGGAAGTCGTTTATAATTATACTATGTAACTAACTGACTTCTACAATTTGGTGGCCATTTTGTATTACTTTAGTATAAATATATGTTAATTGTGATTCACATGTTATTTTGATGAAAGTATGAGACACACTCGCCCGTTTTCTCTGCATTTAAGTAAAATTCAAAACATCACTGTCCTGGTCGCAAAAGCAACGCTTGTGGGGAATAATACCTAGCTATTTTATATACCTTTGAGGTATAAGCATTTATGAAATAACATTTACTACATATAAACACAAATAAAAATTGTTATATGGAATTACCTTTACTAATCTTTAAATACATTAAAAAATTGAAGCAAACGTTATTTGCACCCATCCTGTGTTATCGTGTATCTAGCATGGAAACTTTTATAACTTAGTGATTTCTAAAGAATAATAAATAAATTCGTGTATTTATGGTCTAATAAATGATACAATTAGAACGTACAGGTAAGTAACAAGATGCGATCAGAAACATGTAAACAAAGAGAATGATTATACATTTAGGTTCTAATAGGTCATTCTAGGTCTCTGACGGAGGGTTTCATATAGTATATATTACATTCATACACATGATTCTAACAGGTATTTTGACGTCTCTGAAACAAGATTTAAGATAGTATAGATTACATTCAACGGCATTTGAAATGAATCTAACAGGTCTTTACTTCTCATTTTCAGAGGATTTCAGATAATATATATTACATTCAACAGCATTTGAAATCATTCTAACAGTACGTATCTGAGTTGGATAGATTCTATCGAAGTAACATAACAGCAATATATATATATATATATATATATATATATATATATATATATATATATATATATATATATATATATATATATATATATATATATATATATATATATATATACTGCTACTGTGTTACCTTTTACAGTTCTTACACTTTTCCAGTTTGCAGAATTACTAGTCACTTTGAGATTTATTTAAAAAATCATATGTTATGGCTTTCCTGGATTTTGTTTTAAATTCTTTAATTAAATATCACTGACAATATATCCGGCACGATAAATATATTTTCAGTTACTTTTATTTGGACCTGATATATGTTTGTTACCACTTTTGTTTGGACATGATATCTATTTGTTACCACTTTTATTTGGACCTGATATCTATATTTCATCTTAGTAATGCTGTTAAATATTTGTTCCTCTCAGTGAATTCTGTAAATTATAAGCACATAATTATCAATAAATGTATACGGGGTAGCTAAATTTAAACACGTTTTTACAATACATTAACACATTTATCTTTTCCTTGCTTAATCAAACAATAATTATATTTTCTGCTCTTTTTCAATATAAACCGGGTGTCATTATTCATGAAGAAATCCAGAATAACTTTGATTATCTTTGCGATGCCATGTGTATTGTCTCAATATAATTTCAAGTTTCAGAAGGAGTGTCGCCTGTACGTCAGCCTCGATAAGATGATATGAAGAAACCCAGAATCTGTTTGAGTACCTTCATTTATAAGCCAATATTATGCTCTATATGAAATCATTTATTATTTTTACTTGTGTATTTGTACATGACAATAATTTGTTTAATTACGTTCCGTAAACCAGGGGAACTGGGATTTTTAAATTGATTTTAGAACATTCTTTCACAGGATAAAAATCTCATGTCACTCATATAGTTAAGGAATCTAGGACATATGATCTACAGTTTTAATCTCAGTGAATTTCTCTTTGGAGTTGACATTTATCTACATACAGTATTACTTGTACTGTAAAGTCCCAAATGTCATTCAGGATTAGGAAACTGGCTGATCTCTTTCTGGAGACCTCTGTATATATTTTTAATGGCCTTTATCTGAAATATAGAATTCTTGAAGTGACATACTTTGGATTTGTGTTGGATTTGAATTACTATACGTTTATGTATCACAAGTAATGCACACAATATAAAGACTAAGAAACAATGAGTATATTTGTACAATATACAAAGCCAATATCTTATTATAATAAACAAAGTCTAGTTTAAAAGAATAGTCGAGAACCATTTCGTGTATATCATCATCACGTGACGCATCAGTAGGCAAAACGATTGTCTACATTGTTTGTTACGAGATGTCGTGGAGATCACCAGGCCTACACGACATCCATACAAATTAGCGTCAAATCTCTATAAGAGGTTGCATATATAACATTTTCAAACAATTCAAACCCGTTTAAAAATAAAAAATAACAGTAAAGCTTCAAAGCTAGGCGCACTCATGATTGTTTGGCTTTATTCAATAAGTTACGTACATCTTTGCTGCTCTTGGAGTGTGTGTCATACGGTCCAATTCTTCCTTATAATTCCGTTATAGATTGGAGTTTCTGTCATACGGTAAAATTCGTGCTAATAATTCCGTTATAGATATCAAGATAGTTGACCTGGGAATCACAATATTATGGCACGCATAAATATTATAGAGAATACACATGATCGTCCATGTTTAAAACTCACAATGCAGTAATCCATTGCAGGATTGGTTGCATCACTGGAACTGACCAAAATTCTGTTCTATTTGTATGTGGGTCTTTTATTTGTATATCCACTATACGTCGCTAGGGCAATCAAATATGATTTAAAAGGCTTGTCGAGAGTTAGGGCAATCAAATATGATTTGAAGGGCTTGTCAAGAGTTAGGGCAATCAAATATGATTTGATGGGTTTATCAAGAGTTGGGGCAATCAAATATGATTTGATGGGCTTGTCAAGAGTTAGGGCAATCAAATATGATTTAATGGGTTTATCAAGAGTTAGGGCAATCAAATATGATTTGATGGGTTTATCAAGAGTTGGGGCAATCAAATATGATTTGATGGGCTTGTCAAGAGTTAGGGCAATCAAATATGATTTAATGGGTTTATCAAGAGTTAGGGCAATCAAATATGATTTGATGGGTTTATCAAGAGTTGGGGCAATCAAATATAATTTGATGGGCTTGTCAAGAGTTGGGGCAATCAAATATGATTTGATAGGTTTATCAAGAGTTGAGGCAATCAAATATGATTTGATGGGCTTGTCAATGTTAGGGCAATCAAATATGATTGGAAGGGCTTGTCAAGAGTTAGGGCAATCAAATATGATTTGATGGGCTTTTCAAGAGTTCCGTCAGTTATAAATAAGCTCCACCATATAATTAAAGAATCTGATGCAAGGAAACATCTTGAAGCCTGTAACGCAGATGACGGCTCATGGCAAAAACTTATTGATTATATTAAATAAAAGGCACGGTCAATACTTAATGTAATGCGCTTCTCTAAATTTTAGCTTGACAGGAAATCTTTAGAAGTGTAATGTTCGTCTCTTATACAACTTATTCCGAAATATTGTAATGTGGCTGGAGACAAATGCTCATTAATATAGAAAAGTCATCGCAAACAAATTGAATTTGACGTATCCAGAATCGTGACTTGTGTGTCAGAATTAGTATTTATTGAAACACAAATAAATATGATGAAAAGTCTTAAATCCACAGCAACCCCGACTGGCTGTTCGTAGCATTTATTGTCGCAACATACATAGCATAAGCACCCCCGACCGGCTGAAAGTAACATTTCTTGTCGCAACATACAGAGCATAAGCAATTTCCAGGCAGTACAAGTTAGAATACAAATCTGTATTGCAAATCGTTTCTTCTTGCAGTATTTGAGACTAGAAAACGTGATCTGCCGAGACACATGGACACCAATTCAGCCTAAACACTAATCGTCCGATTTTATGGGACAGTCTAAGCGCAACCAGTGTAGTATTATTTGGATTACGAGCTCAGACCTTTAGATAAAAGGCTGTTATGTGTAACGAGGCTGCTAAGGTATAGTATAAAATAGGGATGCACACTTTTTCAGCACGTGAGATACTTATAACATTACCAAGCAAAAATGGTCTACCTACTACAAAATGTAAAACAGATATAAGCTGACGTTTATAATTTTAATTGCTACGAGATCTACTCACACTACCTTCGCGATCGACCGGTCGATCTCGATCAACGTATTGTGCACCCATAGTATACAACATTTGTATGGATGGGTCACATATATGTTTATTTCTTCTAACGGGAAAGAACGGCTATAATGAAAGGTTCCATTTTAAATATTTTGTACAATCTAAGTCGTATATATTGTTTATCTCTGCTACGAATATGCATATGAAGAAATGTTCGCTTGAGAAGTCTGACTGAATCGATTTGTTGATGATATTGGACAAATTCCTACTTGTGAAAATATCCCTAAGTGTATAATTTCTTACAAAACATATTGAATTTTGATGATGCGGTCTGTTGAATGTAGTTAATATTTTCTCATATAATCTATTGTGTCATTAGTCCCTACTTTATCTGGACATGTCCACTTGCACGTTGTTACTTCAGATTTAAGTCACACTATCTTGTAGTAAACTATTCATTGCACGCAATTACAAACACACTATAAACCTTTTAATGCACTAACTCTCACCTATAATGATTCCCACTCGAGTTATTTTTATTTTTGTGTTGGGTTCTTTATTTTCTTTGCATATACAATAATACCGTTAAAACTACTCAAAGTGGGCTTTATAAAGATTGCAAAGACAGTTTTGTGTAACTTTCGTGTGACGTTAATTACTCACTGAAATTAGACTACACACATATGTTTGGTGAATGTTTCAAATGTACGAAGCTGAAGCACTTTAGAAAAGTAACATAAATAGCCAATCTAATAAAAAACGAATTCAAACGACGGACAATTAAAACTATTCGTAGGGCCAGTGACTACTCGATGGCATTACAGTGAAGGAATAAACCAATTGGAACGAGAATTAAATACTGAACTACATCCAAGGGTAGTTGAATCAATAAAGAGACTTTTTATTATTTGAGCAAGAAAAGAATCTTGACATTAATGGTTTTTAAACTATGGACTTCTGATTAAAGAAATGAAAATAAAATATATTCGCAAATACACCACTTTATCATTGTCACGAAACTAAATTACTGCGTCCCTTCGTAGAACTATCAAGATCTAATATACATGGGAATTGAACCAATATTTTGACAAATGGAACAAATGCTGCAACGAAACTATATTTCGGATTTTGAACCATTAAATGCTTTCATAACTTTAAAGTTGACAGACACAAATGCCTGGAGAGATACAGAGAACATAGGGACATTAGACTTGAAAGAAGGAGATAACATAAGGGATGTTATTACCAATGGAAAAAGCAATGATTTTGTTTAGAAAATATGTAGCTGCATAGAAAATGATGTGATAATACGACTGATGTAACGTAAAGGTTAATTCACCACAATGTTGTTACAATGCAAACATTATTTCAGAGAAGTCTATGCTACGTATATGTGATTAAAGTACTTGTAAGTTTTAAATTTATCTTTTATTTCATCACATGTTATTGTAACGAATATGTTTATCAGATTCGAAATTATTTTTCAGTAATTAGAAATATCTTTTTACTAAATGTTTTTTTAAGACGAATTAGTATTACGTGAGAATAGTCATTTAGTTATCCTAGTTTGTCTTTCGCTGGCAGCGATGTCAACAGAAAGTTAAAATGATTGGTCAGTATCTGGAGCACACTTTCCCTGCGTGACCACTTTGTGCAAACAACCTAATAGTATGATTGGTTCTTTAGTCGGTATAAATTGGTATATGTGCTCGAGTTCGTGTAGTAAGACACCACATGACCAGTCTCGCGAGACTTGAAATGAGGTTTTGGGGTTTTAAATGCGCAATCCTAATATTTATCGGGAAGGTCATTCTGACATGTTAAAGGAACAATGTCTTTTTTATTTATTGCCAGATTGTTTGTTCTTCGTCCGATATTTGGATTTAATAATTTATTCCTCTGGAAACTCAACAAGTTGATATTTCTATAAAAACAAATCTGACAGATGTTCATGGAAGTTTATTTTGGAATCATTCGGAAACAAAGATTGTGTTTTAAGTGAGGAATTGATGATGTTCATATATTGTACTACATCTGACGTCATCGTCTTCCATACTTGTACGTCGTCGGGACTCGAAGCTGGATTCTTAAAGGACTATTATTGATAGGACTTGTGTTGTCATTCTTAGGATACAATTTTGGATTATGTTCTCAGACTGTAAGTTTTATTTACCAATGTTTACATTGTTGTCTAGGGAAATACATTCTTTTGTTAATATATACATAGCTTCTTAGCTTTCACTCTTTCATGTTACTGAGCACTAGCCCTTGTTACCTAACACAGAAAATTGGTAGCTCGTCCTTGGATTTATGACATTCGGTTAAATATTTCAGAAATATCTTTTCGAAATTTAAATTATCCAAGCTTCTAAATCCCAAATACAATTTTACAGTTGTATTTGATATCTTTGGGTGAAAGCAACTGTCTTTCATTTATAATGTGATCAGAAGTGGAAACTTTTCTTTCTAACCCAACTGAGCAGCAGTTGGATAGTTTTATGAAAGGTGAACTGCTTTAACTTGCCAGAACTTAAGAACTTTCTGATGCAAAATCGTCCTTCTGTAAACGAGAAATTAAAAATATTTCGATCCAATATTTGGTTGGGAAAATAACTTTTTGATAAAAGTGACTAAACATAATTTAGCAAGTCTATGACAGATGCTGACGTTAAAACAATGGAAATAAAAATTATATGTAGCATGGATGTATAGATTAAAGAGTGGAGGGCTTTAGAGAGAAGAAAAAGAGAAACAAATGATGTTGTAGGAGAAACAAATGCAATTACAATTTGAGGTAAGGGAGAAAGAGGAAAAGAGATACATAATACATAATATCTAAAGAAAGCGAGAGATATAGATAGATAGATAGATAGATAGATAGATAGATAGATAGATAGATAGATAGATAGATAGATAGATAGATAGATAGATAGATAGATAGATAGATAGATAGATAGAGAGAGAGAGAGAGAGAGAGAGATAGAGAGAGAGACCGAGAGAGAGAGAAACAATTACAATTTGTTGTTGTTGTTGTTATTGGGCTTAACGCCATTTTTCAGCACACGATAGGCTATTAATGGCGGCCAGTATTAATGGTGGAGGAAGAAACCGGGAAATCACCGGAAAGAACCACCGACCCACGAGAAGCTACTGGCAAGCTTTCTCACATATCCACAATTGCCGAATCCTAGACTCGAACCCACGCAGACAGAGGTGAGATGGCAGTGATCCGTAACGGACAGCGCTTTAGACCACTCGGCCACTCGGGGCCCCATTACAATTTGTGAAAGAGGAGAGAGAAAGATGCAAGAGAGAAGTATGAAAGTATATTTCAAATTAGAGTGAAAGAATTTTGTGCTGGCAAGTGGTAAGCAGAATTACATATTACATACTGATTCTAATTTTGACATTGCAAAAATATCAGGCTAGCACTCCCTTTTAGTAACAAGGAAGCAGACGACTATTTTATCTAATCTGAAAAAGTTGATGAAAATTTTAAATGGCTAACGGAGCATTTAACTCAATTATTGCAATGTGTATTTTTCGGCAAAGCCCTAAATATATAATTGTTTATGCATCCTTGTCAGTACAACAGAGTTAGGATTATGATTTGGTTAAGGAGTCAATATTAAGGTGTTATGCGTTTGTCCCTGAGACTTATCGGTAAAAATTCAGAAACAATAAAATAGAAGCTGGGCAGACTTATGTTAAATTTGCTAGATGAAAAACATCTGTTAAGTGATGGTGTTTAGCCAGGAAAGTAGAACATGATTATGAAAGTCTTGAACAACTTGTGTTACTTGAAGAATTCAAAACCTGTGTTTCTAATGATACTAAGAATCATCTTGAAGAGCATAAGATTGACACCTTGGAAAATGCTGCTCTTGCTGCCGATGAGTACTCCTTGACTGATAAAGTTTCTGTTGTAAGCAAATCATTCACTCAGCAGTCTGCTGTTAGGAAGTTATTTCAGCCTAATACGACTCTCAGTAAAACTCAATCTGGCACAAATTTTAAACTATCAAGCCTCCGAGAGACTTGATTAAAATTTCTTGTCTCTGCCTACGTCTACCTATTGCAATAAATAAGGGCACGTCATTTCTGATTGCTTCAAATTGAAATATATGCATCAGAATCAAGATAGACCTATCCCAAATAATCTTATTTATAAGAGGTCAAGGACAAGGTCATGTAATGAAAGCAATAAGTTGTGGGTCTAAGACACGCAAGTCTGATTTTATTATGGAAAATTATGAATCATTTATGTCGAAGGGTTCTATGTTAATCTTGGGGGATTCGGCCAATCCTATCCCTATTAAACCTTTAAGGGATACATGAGCTTCTCAAAGGTTTTAAGTGTCAGATGTTTTGGCTTCTTCTGAAACATCATGTTCTAATGCGAATGTTCTCATTCAATGAGTATAGTACGGCTTTGTTAATGTTCATCTCCATTCTGTAACTTTGTCATCCTACTTCGTTTGAGGACCTGTGACTGTCGGCAAAGTGAGGGCATTCATTAGATTCTAGGCAACAACCTTGCTGGAGAGAGAAACTTGATCCAATTAAAAAAGAATACCTTGAACCTTTTCCATCTTGTGCAGTTAACAGATCTATGTCAAAGAAAGCTCTTGAGAATGATTTTCATGACCAAGATATTCCTTTAGCTGATACGTGTATTGGTCAGGCTTTTGATGAGGTCACTTTCTCTTCTAATTTGGATTAATCGCGTTGTATTGATCACAGTGATCCTCTTTTAAATACTCATTCTCTTTTATCTAACCATGGTGATAAACGGCAATCACTTGTCGTCGAACAGGAAAACGATCCAAAGATGTCCGGTTTGTTTCAGAGGGCTATTAGTGAAACTAAAGCTGCTGAAATATATATGTTACTTCATTAAAAATGGAATTCTTATGATAAACTGGAGACCTCCCGAGATACCTGCTCAAGAGGAATGGCCAGTGAACTATCTGATTGTAGTTCCAAAATAAAACAGACAGGAAATGCTTTGTTTGGCCCATGAAATGCTTCTGGCTGGTCATTTAGGGATAATTAAAATTTATTACAAGATCTAGACTCATTTCTATTGACCAAAAATCAAAAGTGATGTTTGTGAATTTTCTAGCTATTCTCATACTTGGCAAATGGTAGGAAAACCCAATCATAAGATACCCAAATCTCGTCTACAACCATTTCCTGCATTTGACGAATCATTTTAACAGAGTTATGGTAGATTGTGTTTTTCCCGTACCTATGACCAAGTCAGGCAACCAATATTGTCCGATATAGTGCTTTCTGCAACATAGTAACATTTTAATGTATTGAATAATTTAACTTGTTACGTGACAAGATCTCGTACTCAGTAATAGAGAAAACTTGAAAGCCATTAAACTTTGTATATTTTAGCAATACACTTTATTTCCCTAGACAACCATGTAGATTGGCCATGTAGTCTCTTACTACATTAGCTTTTGAACGTAGGCCAGTTTGTCCCCACTTAAGAACCAACGATAAAATGTTTTTCTTGCATACTGTTATTACGCAAAGAATGTAATCCGCTGATACTGACAAAAATGTTAACTTCCTGTTGGCACTGTTACCCGCGCAAGACGAACTAAATGATAAATTCTCGTGTAATAATTCTTTTTCTTAAAAAAACAAAACTTTATTATAAGAATATATCACATTACTGAAATAGATTCCCGACTCCGACAACAATATTATTCATTTCAATAAAATATAATCAAGCAAACATGAAACAAAAAGAATTTTAAAACTTACACACAAGTAATTTAATCACATATACGTAACAAACTATTACATAAAAGCGTCAATATAATCTGCATATTTTACGCGGGCACGTTATGAATAGAATACAAACTTTAAAGTATTCTTTCTCTTTTCAAAACAGAACCAAAGGACAAATGAGTTGTATATTTAGAAGAAATAATGTATTGTCACTATGTAAACATAGCAACATAGCAATTAGGGTATAAGGGATAGAGAATAGTTATATGGAAACAGAATGATATTATTGCTGGCACGAAATTTCCTATTACCAGATGGAAAGTTTATAAAAAAAAATTTACAGTTAGATATAACCCAAATGCATTGAAATACAAAGATTATTTCAAACTTATATTAAACTATACCGAAGATGCCTAGTAAACAATCTTAGACAGAAAGGAATGAAATAATGTGATAAACATAAGACATTTGTAGGTGGAGACGAATGATGATGTTCCAATTTGCAGAACGAGTAACGGAGTCTACGAAATAAACTGCATTAGAAAGGCAAAGGTAATTGAGAACACCTAGCAAGGTAAATCAGATAGAGACACAATCACTTATAAAGAAACCAAGTGCTGCGTGAATTGACATTGTTCGTTTCTTAAAAAGTTTAAGAACCTTCGGTCAGTTATATGTGTCTTTCAGACCACGTCCCTTCATTTGAGCAAAGTTTTAATAACGAGCCCTCTAATACAGGGACAACAACAGACGATGATCAGATTCACAAGAAAAAAATTAGCTCGTTTATCAATTATTTGTAACTCTAGAGAAAGCAAGCAAAGTATTGCCAATATATATTAATCGTTTTTAATTTTCTCCCTCATCCCATTTCTTAGCTCTTTGACAAAGCTCTACACCGACTTACTCCTTTACCGCCAACGAAAACCGTTTGAAATGTTTGTCATAAACATTTAAACCTTAGACACAGATATTATTAATAAAGTGACTATATCAGCAATTGTTACTCTCTTTTGTTTAAACAATTGTTTTATACTTTTCCCTATTCTGCATTCATTTCGATTTCAGGCATCTCTTAAACATGTATATCCATCTGTGTTAGATGTCCAACATATGCCATTGTTCCGATTTTAGTCATTGTAGCAGTTCTTGAACACGGTGTTTATGCTTTGGTACGATTCTCTACTAATCCAGTTTTGTCAATATCTCAGTCTGTTTCCCACGCATTGAACCATATTTGTATAAAACTTCTAGTTTAAATTGAGAGACTGTGTAGTATTTACATAACGACGTATTCATAATCTTTCTTGTATGTGAATACTCCTGTACTGTAGGTTGAGGGCAGTTAGTCTGAGCGTTTCCCTTTGCATACAATTTCGTGTTTCTTTATAGTTTACAGTATCACTGAAAAGTAAATTCCCGATAAAAACTCAGACTATGAAGTCACCAGACTTTTCGAAAAGGAAGCTCTTGAGGATGATATTGGTTAAGAAAGTGATCCTTAGCTTACATACGTATAAGTAAGACTTTTGATGAGGTCGCGTTTGCTCCTCGTCTTGATCAATCTAAAGGTCTTGACCGCAGTGATCAGCTTTTACCTACTCATACCCTTTCTTTAAATCAGGGTAACAAACGACAATAACTTGTCATCAATCAGGAAACAGAACTTGGTTCAGAGGGTACTTAACGAAATTAGACCAACACAACTACCTGTTTATTATTTCGTAAGAAATCAGTAAGGTAAAGTTTAATGTTGTGGATAAGTTTTGATATTAGACACATTAAGGAAAAAGACAATTTGATTGCAGATGCTCTTTCAGTGTATATACATAATGAATTGCTTCATATATATATATATATATATATATATATATATATATATATATATATATATATATATATATATATATATATAAATATATATATATATATATATATATATATATATATATATATATATATATATATACTTTGTATCATTCATCAGATTTGAATCTACTATAATGTTCTTACAACATTTATATTTGACTAATAATAATTTTCTTGCATGTCTTTTATTTTCTATATGAGAAAAGTATATATATATATATATATATATATATATATATATATATATATATATATATATATATATATATATATATATATATATATATATATATATATATATTTAACAACGTTAGTCATTAAGTTTTTTTCATTATGTGCTATTGTATTAAAGTATTGTATGTTGGGATTAACCTTGTTCAAAATCAAGTTATTTTCTACCTAACCTGAATTATTGAATGTTCCAAATAAATTCAAAATGTCTTTATTAATGCTAAGTTGTTTTTAGTCCAAAATGTAAATGGACACTTTATAATTATAATGAATATTTTCAATAATTTTTGGAAAATTATATCTCAAGGCGATTACAATATTTAATCACAGGATCATGAATTCGGAAACTTTATTTTCCATTGTTGTGAAAAATACTTGTGTACGTGACTTGATATCTTTATCAGCTGAGGTACGTAGGCTTAATCAAATGCAAAATAACTTTGTTTTTGTTTATTCTCTAGATCCGTTATTGTTAAGGATAAAATGATATGCATTAATGTCGATGAAAAAGATGGAGGGTTTCTAATTACGGTAATGGTCGGACTTCAACTGACATTATACTTCTTTGACGCTCTCTAATTAATTATGATGGTTGCAGTGAGGACGATGCTATAAAGCCCTGACGGAAGCATTATCATCAATAATGATAAGAAAAATTTGCAACGTCTAATCATTCGTTTGTATGACTCGACACCACAGGTTTCCGGCCTAGTCAGGTAAATATTTTAACATCATTATTGAACGTAAATCCGGATACAAATCGGGATATTACAAGAAATCGACAAATGTTTATCGTTGCTAATGACGACAAGAGATTATCAGTTCAATATATTGACCATATTTAGTGCCATATATTAAGGATCCCATTATTCGCGATGCGTTTTGTCATTCCCATTGTGAAGAAGAAACTCTTTTCAATATTCATTTCGTAATCCTAGTTTTCAGTTAACTAATCCGAAACTCAGTTGATTCAATCAGAAATCTATCTATTAAGTCAAGATTTCGGTTAATTTCATTGAAATCTTCTCCAGACATTTGACGTGTCTGACTAACAAGTCTTCATTTCCTGATCATGTTTGGTTACTATCAGTCTAGGCCTTTAATTTCCTTTCCGAATTAACGTTGGTTCTACATTTGCTTTTGGAACTGCTGAAACATTATCTTAATATTCTCACCCGACGGTAGGGTAACTTCCAGCTACTCGGTTGTTTGCGTCCTATTGCATGGATGCCATGCGGAATAGAGTTGTTATTGATACATACATTTAGCCTAAGTATCGGTTTTATGACTGATCCTCGCTCACATCCTACTTGATATTAAGTCATTGTTGGCACCTCCTCCTCGCTTATCGTTAAAATCATCAAGAACATCATCGTCTTTTTGATTATGATTCATTATATGCATACAATGATAAATCGTAAACAAAAGAGTCAATGTCGCTTACGAACAGGATGAAATGCATGTTTTGTCCTTCGAAATCATTTTCATCTCCGGCTACCATCGACACCGGGATCTGTTCTCTGAATGATTTTTAAAAATTTTCGTCTAATTGTCATTAACAAGGTGAAATTTGCAAGTCAACAACTTTTTATGCCTATTGTAAAATTTGAAAGTTAGTTCTATCATAAACATCTACGACGCCAGAGAAAGTAAGTCAATCATTGAATATGATTTGATTTCCTAGTCTTCATCGGCCAGTTTTCTTTGCCCTTATACCACACATTGTTGAGGATAGGACCGAACACATCTATGCGGCTTTTACATGCACGCATAGCTTAATCTCAGCAATGGCAGGATCGACTTAGACTGAGACAGCATAGTCTAATTCCCTCCTTCTAAAGTTTCAAGGTCATTGTAGTCAAACCTGGCCATATTTTGGTTGCTCTATGTTGCTCTATAAGAACAAATCAGCTCTGGTGCAAACATGGTAAATTCACTTTGACGATTCATCATCTGGTCACTGAGTTCGTTACGTCCTTTAATGATAACTGGCATTTGGTATAATTTTATGCATATTTAATTAGCATTTTGTGATTGGCCTTTATCTTAATGGATAGAAGAAGTTTAAGCATACCTGAAATGTGTCATTTTGTAAACAACGTATTCCATATTTAATTGTTGTGTATTGTAAATTATATTTCAATAATATTATTATATTTAATTATACATGTTTAATAGGATTCGAGTTCAGAAAATTGATTCTCCCCTCGGACAATCCTGGTATAAATGATTTTTGGCATATTCTTTGCTCAACTATTTTATTAGAATCAAAGTGTTTAACAACATACATTGTTAACTAAATGAACTCCTGGCCTAATTCCCGTGCGAAATCGATATTCCTTAAGGTTATTGATACATCAACACTATCTGTAGTAAAATTATTTCAGAACACGATTGGAATTAACTCTGAATATTCTTTCATTTTGTACTTATGATGAAACTTTTATTATTGATTGTGATTTAATTCAAAATAATGCATCTTCTTTTTTAAGTCTCACTTTCAATTGTATAAATGCCGGAAAATTGATACCTTGAAATCACCTTCTTTTGTACTTATATGAGCACTGTCCTCTAACTGACCAAGCCACCAAGTCTGTAGTCATCGCGATTAATGAAATAGTTTGTTTCATTGGACCCTACATGTATGTATGTATGTATGTATGTATGTATGTATGTATGTATGTATGTATGTATGTATGTATGTATGTATGTATGTATGTATGTATGTATGTATGTATGTATGTATGTATGTATGTATGTATGTATGTATGTATGTATGTATGTATGTATGTATGTATGTATGTATGTATGTATGTATGTATGTACGTACGTACGTACGTACGTACGTACGTATGTATGTATGTATGTATGTATGTATGTATGTATGAATGTATGTATGTATGTATGTATGTATGTATGTATGTATTTATGTATGTGTGTGTGTGTGTATATGTATGTATGTATGTATGTATGTATGTATGTATGTATGTATGTATGTATGTATGTATGTATGTATGTATGTATGTATGTATGGATGGATGGATGGATGGATGGATGGATGGATGGATGGATGGATGGATGGATGGATGGATGGATGGATGTATGTATGTATGTATGTATGTATGTATGTATGTATGTATGTATGTATGTATGTATGTATGTATGTATGTATGTATGTATGTATGTATGCATGCATGCATGCATGCATGCATGCATGCATGCATGCATGCATGCATGCATGCATGCATGCATGCATGTATGTATGTATGTATGTATGTATGTATGTATGTATGTATGTATGTATGTATGCATTTATGGTTATCCTATTAATGTTTATGTGTGTCCATCAGCATTTTCGACGCTGTTTTGTGTTCACTGGAAGGTTTAAGGTCATCAGACATTTCCCTTGGAACCACTTTAATTTCTGCAATAGATGTCTCTTACATGCACAACTGGTGGTCTATTCTCCACTATTGTGACACAGCAGATTCAATGTTTGGCATAGTTCATTATTCTATTGCGTCAACTGATTTATTCTGCTGCTTTATTTTCATAGATTAAATTACCTGTATTCACATCTAAAATAGCAATTACCTGTTATTATGCGCTTAGCCATTTAGCGGCACTAATGCACATTCATAGAAATCATCTTGTATAAAATTATTTCTTGCGCAGCTGTGTCAGTGCATTATTACCATTGTAACTTGTCATCATAACTTTACAAGCGTTCAATGATAAATTATAATGGTAAATATCACCATAAACAAGAACTCATTTTACCGTTTCAGTGTACAATTACAATTTCACCATTTTAACTTGTTGAATCGAACACTGGCTACCTCCTCCAATAAAATAAATGTGTTCATGTATGTATGTCCAAATTTAGGAATTTAAGTAGATATACAGGCAAATTAGTCTGATACATAAAACAATAATAACGGCCATTACATGTTATCAAGTTATGTTTTCATAAACTGTGTTGAAATTTTTGAAGACTATTTCGAATTTTCGATAATAATGGCGTACTTGACGGCATTGGAAACGATGTAACTGAAAGATAATTGATATATTTCTAAAGCAAGAATGGTTAATATTCTAGTTTTACATCTTGTTGTTTCTAATCGCGAACGATTCTACCGTCTCTTAAACATTTGCTTCTCAGAATGGGGTTGGTGAAAAGTAGCAGCTCTCAAAGCTATGAATGAATTTGATGAGTCTTTGGTTACAAATAGTATTTTAAGAATTGAGCCCACAACTATTTCTTTTCCTTAAACTAAAAGGTAGTGGATTTTGGTACGGTCTGTTTATTTATGCGTACATACCAACTTAAGGTTTCGTCAAAAACGTATTAGTGGTTTCTGATATTAGTTATAGATAAAACAGGCAAAACTTAAAAGGTTGTACTACATCACTGCGATTCTCTTGAATGCAGTGCCATGAAAAGACAGCTTTAAATGAACAAGGCGATTAAGCCTCATATCTCCACTCTAGTGGAATGATGAAAAATATTCTTTTTTACTATAATATTCTTACCTAATTTTTTTCTACCTTATAATGGGATTATTCATTTTAAAAAAGTGCATTCTACCTTATAATGGGATTATTCATTTTAAAAAGTGCATTCTGTTAGTTTTCACGTTGCATTGACTGCTATTAATAGTACTTGAATTTATTTTGTTTTTAATTTATTTCAATGCAGTCTTGCAATTGTCATCAGGAGATAAACGATACAATCAGTGTCATTGCTAAAATTAGATGAAGATACTCCATTACCTTGCAATAATTCACGAGAGAAAGAGTTGCATCATGGGAAGCATTGCTTACCCCAATTTGTTAGATAGTTGGATTTACGCGCAGCAAGGCTTGTGGATACATCATATCAAACTTTTACTATAGTTCGGAAAGAAAGCTCATTTAAAGCAAGGATGGTTGACATGCTCTAAATCCCCTCCTCATCAACATAAAAGTCATATTAAAGTCTCCAAGGATCTCCTTGCCGACATGCAGTCTGTAGACGATATCCTTTGTTTCCTTATGCATATTGGTTAGTTTTATGTTTTGCTTTTGCTCTGCTTGTTGTCATTGAGTGCATGGAGTCTGTTGATATCAATATTGCAGTAATTGATTCTTTCGTGTCTACAACGCCTTATCAGTCCGTGATTAAGGACGATACAAACTAGTAAGAATAATTCACTGTACGTTATCTTATTGATGACCTGAATTCATTTGGAATACCTCAGGAATGTTCATTTCAAACTCCACCTACACAATACTTTCATGGAGTATTAAGGCAGACACACGAACAGTGTAATATAAATGGTTTTGCTTGTTTAAATTAAGGCATGTCAAATTATATAGATACTATCAATTCGCAAAAATTGTGAAAAATTATATTATTTAGATCTATGAACATTACAATATTTCAGTATTTATTTACTATCTAGTCAGTATTTATTTAACGAAATAACAAGTAATACTAAATCTCTATCACCACAAAATGTTATGCTTGTCTACTTGTTAACGAGTATCATCAGATATCTTCAGTGCTTTTTGAAGCAGACAGAAGCAGTTAGACATGAAAAGTTAAGACATGAAATAATAATAAATAACTGTCATTTCTTTTCGGTGGGAGGTGTAATGCGAAACATTTTTCAATCATGCTAGCTGACATACAATTGATACAATGAGCTAAGCTGAGTGCCATTTGGTGACGTCATGACTGAAGTTAAATAACCATGTCTTTAACAATTATCAGCTTTAATTTGGTTTCTATTTGGTTAATTATTACCAACCCATGTAATTTTTGTCGTATACAACAATAACTTCTATAAATTTACAAAATTTGGTTTCCAAGTGATAAATACATATGCAGCGGAATTAAATTTAGATTGAAAGAATTTTAAATTGATTCTGGTAATTAATAGAGCAACACAATATTCTTAATTAATAAACACTAAGATCACTTAATACGCTAATTAAAAATGTTCTAATGCATGGTACTTGACGAAGGCAGTTATTGTGCCATCTAAACAATGGGGATTTTATAAGTTGATTACTTTCGATGACAAAATTGAAAATTGTCATCTTTCTATACATTGTTAGTTACAACTGTCTTACATGACGGACGATATTTATGGCCATTCACTAATAGTAAATTATGTTCTTTGTCCACTACTAACGGTTTTGCGTTTTCTACAACAGCTATTAATATTAGCTGTGTCATGGTCTTGGCAAAGTCTAACATACCTACATACCTACCTACCTACATACCTACCTACATACCTACATACATACATACATACATACATACATACATACATACATACATACATACATACATACATACATACATACATACATACATACATACATACATACATACATACATACATACATACATACATACATACATACATACATACATACATACATACATAAGTGATCTAAAGGCTACACTATACACGGAATTGGAGCAGTTATTGTAAGGCTGTACTCAGATACATTGAACTGGAACAGTGATCTTAAGTTTGCTCTCAGATACATGGAATGGGAGCAGTAATTTTAAGCTTGCGTCTGTATACAGTGGGAACAGTAATGGTAGGTTTGCTACACTTCTATCGGTTTGTGAACAGATCCAACATAGAGATATTCATAGCTATCAGTATGGCTTATTTCAGGGTCCACTTGACAATATGCTCCTATTTTTATGCAACCCGTGCTAGTTTCAAAAGGAAAGACGGAGATATTCTATAGTAGCTGAAATTATTAGGTTGATATGATCTTAGCTAACCCTATCCACCTCTAGGCTGATCGCAATACACACACACATCTATCTATCTATCTATCTATCTATCTATCTATCTATCTATCTATCTATCTATCTATCTATCTATCTATCTATCTATCTATCTATTTATCTATCTATCTATCTATCTATCTATCTATCTATCTATCTATCTATCTATCTATCTGTCTGTCTGTCTGTCTGTCTGTCTATCCATCCATCCATCCATCCATCCATCCATCCATCCATCCATCCATCCATCCATCCATCCATCCATCCATCCATCCATCCATCCATCCATCCATCCATCCATTCATCAATCCATCTATCTATCTATCTATCTATCTATCTATCTATCTATCTATCTATCTATCTATCTATCTATCTATCTATCTATCTATCTATCTATCTATCTATCTATCTCTTTATATATATATATATATATATATATATATATATATATATATATATATATATATATATATATATCTACATATGTGTATATATATCTACATATGTGTATATATATATATATATATATATATATATATATATATATATATATATATATATATATATATATATATATATATATATATATATATATATATATATATGTGTGTGTGTGTGTGTGTTCTTAAGCATGCAGAATAGGGACGCAAGTTATGGTCAGAAAGTGAATGAAAACATGTATCTTTATTACTAACGTGTTTGATGAGATTGTAAATTTAAATGTGCATGATGCTATCCTACTCTTAACGATATCGATATAGTCGAAAGGAAGACAGAGAGTGAGGGACAAAATTCATTGGTTCAGTCCTTCAAATGTCACAAAGTCAAATTATATGGGTACATAATTAAAACAAAGACAAACTTTGATGCTGGCCACTATCGTGACTTTATATTGCATTAAATGTAATGTATTGAACCAAATTTTGCTGTGTATTTACAGCAGAATATAAGTACCTGGAAAAAGTCTGAAGAGTAAACATGTTAAAAAATTGAAGAATGAGATACGGTGTAGTATATACATTTTTTTTTGAGGATGCAACCGCCATAAACAATCCTAAAAATTTAGTTAGTTTGCTCCCGTGGAATGTAATGCCAACTAACCAACACGGTGATGCATTTGTTGATCAGCCGAGAACCGAAGGAGCAATTGACCTGAAACGGACTATTCATAAGTTTAACTTCTATAGTATTTGTATGTACCAAAGAAAAGCCACTACATATGTATTTGAGTGAAATTTATTTGCACAAATACGGCTCAGCACTGGAAAATAGCTCATTTATCAGTCCATTCAGGTTGTGTGCACCCCAGGTCTTGATAAGGTAGAAATTGTGTTCCTATTTGAACAACTTAGTTTTGATTGGATGCAATGGCTTTCTGCCGCATCCAATTAAATTTTTTGACATGAGGCACGTATATGTTTGCTCGTTACGCTAAAGTGCATATATGGTTATTTGAAACTTGGTTAGCGAATATGGGTTTATATTTGATCTTGCTTGCTTTGGCTCGTTTTGTCTTTCAGTCCAAGTCTAACATTTGCTTGTGTCCGCCGATATCATTGATTTACCTACTTTGTATATACATAAGTCAGCATGGCAAGTATCAACAAATGAAACATAAAGATGACTGAGCAACGTGAATAGACTTGTATCGAGTTCTCTATTCATTACTAGAAATAATAATAACTATTGATATCTGAAGCAGACCCATTAAGAATCCATGTCAAATTATCCTTCCGATTTAACTCTTGAACCTCTCGATATAGGGCAACAAAAGAGAAAAAAAAAAGAAAGGCAAAAATTGCAGTCTGAGATAATTGCTATTTGATCTAAAGATAATCTTAGAAACCAGTTTTATGACATTAAAACGGCATGGTAATCAGTTGCCATTTCCTGGTTACAGAGATATTTCCTTTACAGACATACTAATTTATTGTAATTTATTTTTGCCTTTGAAGCAGAGGCGTAAAACAATGTTGTATAAAGCACTAAATTAAAGTTCATTTTTGACTTGATGTCAGACAGTCAATGAATATTGTATTTATCTGAGAGATAAGCAACGGGTGTGCAATTTATCTAGTTTGCAGACTCGGGGCTATTCTGCGTCACATTCCTTGTCAAATAGTAACGTTTTCTATCCTAGTAAAAACGTTCTAATTTGAATACTACAATTTTAAAGAGCAAACATATATAATTTTCATCATATTTCTAGGCATCAATTAATTATATATTTCTGATTTCGTTTTGGTCATATTTCATTTACTCTAAATGATAAATGGCAGCAGGAGACTTTTTTCTCGTCTTCTAAAGGTCTACAATTTAGGCTACAGGAATGGCATTTATAACCTTTTCATTTCTCTCTAATATTATTATGCTTTAGTCACAGTCTACGTGTGCAAACATTATCTACACAGACCAACTGTTTATATTCTCTAAATATTCTCTAATATTTAAATGCTTTACTCACAGTCTACTTGTATAAACATTACCTACATAGACTAACAGTTTATATTCTCTAAATATTCTCTAATATTTAAATGCTTTACTTACAGTCTACTTGTATAAACATTATCTACACAGACTAACTGTTTATATTCTCTAAATATTCTCTAATATCATTATGCTTTACTCACAGTCGACTTGTGCAAACATTATCTACACAGACTAACAGTTTATATTCTCTAAATATTCTCTAATATTTAAATGCTTTACTCAGTCTACTTGTATAAACATTATCTACACAGACTAACTGTTTATATTCTCTAAATATTCTCTAATATTTTTATGCTTTAGTCACAGTCTACTTGTACAAACAATACCTACACAGATTCACTGTTTATATTTTCTAAATATTCTCTAATAGTTGTATGCTTTTACTCACAGTTTACTTGTTCAAACATTACCTACACAGTCTAACTGTTTATATTCTCTAAATATTCTCTAATATTGGTATGCTTTAGTCACAGTCTACTTGTACAAACATTATCTATACAGACTAACTGTTTATATTCTTTAAATATTCTTTAACATTTTAATGCTTTAGTCACAGTTTACTTGTGCAAACATTATCTGCACAGACTAACTGTTTGTATTCTCTAAATATTCCCTAATATTTTATTCTTTAGTTACAGACAACCTGTACAAACATTAGCTACATTGACTATCTGTTTATATTCTCTAAATATTCTCTAATATTTTTATGCTTTAGTCACAGTCTACTTGTACAAACATTAGCTACATTGACTAATTGTGTAAGCTTTAACTATTCTACAAGACTGCAAGCTTTAGCTAAATTTTCTAATTTTGCAAGCATTAGCTACATTGTTTATGTGCGTAGGCATTAGTCACTATGTGCAAAGGCATTTTGTATAGTGTCTTTTTGTGTAAGTATAAGCTACCTTGTATATTTGTGTAAGCATTAGCGAGTGTCTAATTTTGTAAGCATTTACTACATTCTATAATTGTGTATGCATTAGCTAGTGTCTAATTGTGTAAGCTTTAGCTGCATTGTATAACTGTGTAAGTATTACTATTGTGTATGATTGTATAAACAATGACTACAGTGTCTAATTGTGTTAGTATTAGCTACACTGACAAATTGTGCACTTATTAGCCATATAATTTACCTCTCCAAGAGTTAGTTACATTTTCTAATTGTAGAAGCATTGTGCGAAAGCATTTTCAATAGTTTATATTTGTCTAATATACGTTGTCATATGGCGTAGGCATTAACATCTAGGTCTAATTGTGTAAGCATAGGCTATATTGTATAATTGTGTATGAATTATCTAGTGTACATGTGCAAGCATTACCGACATAATATGAATTGTGTAAACAATACTATTGTCCGATTATGCAAGTATTAGCTACTGTGTCTACTTGTGTAAGCATTATCTACATTATTAAATTGTACAAGTAATGCTACTGTGTTTGATTATATAAGCATGCGTAATAGTGTCTAATGGAGCAAGCGAGAGCTACAATGACTAAATGTGTAAGCATTACCAATATTATCTCTTTCATTATTATTCAGGCATTAGCTACAGTGTATATGTTTGTAGGCAATATATGTAGTGTCTATGTGCGTAGGCATTTGCCATAGTGTGTAGTTGTCTAATACGCGTTGTCATATGGTGTAAGAATTAGCTAATGTGTCTAACTGTGTAAGTTTAGGCTACATATCATAATTGTGCAAGCATTAGTTACAGTGTCTAATTGTGTAAGCGTCAGCTACATTGTATAACAAGGTAAGCGTAAGAAATACTCATATGTATGATTATATAAGCATCGGCTACAGTGTCTAATTGTATAAGTATTAGCTACACTAACCAATTGTGTAATTATCAGCCATAAAATTTACTTTTGCAAGCGATAGGTACAGTTTCTAGTTGTCCAAATATTAACTACAGTGTCCATGAGAGTATACATTAGCTACATTGTCCATCTACACAGGCATTCGCTATATTGTCTGGTTGTGTAAGCATTTGCTACAGTGTCTAGATGTACAAACATTAGAGACATTGTATGACTTGTTTAAAAATATACCAGTATGAATGATTGTTTTAACGTTTGCTATAGTCATTACCGAGTATTAACAGTAGCTACTCTGTCTACGTGAGTAACCATTAGCTACATTATATAATTGTGTAAGCAATGCTACTGCATCTGATTGTATAAGCTAAAGTTATAGTTTTATTAGCTACATTAAATAATTGTGTAAGCACTAGTTATACTATCTAACTGCAAGCGTTAGCACACATTTTCCAATTGCATAAGCATGAGCTACAGCTCCTATGTGCATATGTGTTAGCTACAGGGTCAATGTGTGAATTAATTTGAAATAGTGTCAAATTGCTTAAGTTCCATTGTCATATTGTGGAAACCTAGGCTAATTTGTGTAATTGTGCAAGCATAATCTGAATTGTATAATTGTTTAAGCATTAGCTACATTGTCTTTATATGTCTGCCTTATGCAAGATGAGCAGATCGCTAAGAGATTGTTTTTATGGGGAACTAATTTAAGGCAAGCATTCCAGAAGAGACCAAAAGAAGAAGTACAAGGACATGCTCAAAGCCCCAATGATGTCAAGTGGCATTGATCCAGACAGATGGGAACAGCTTGCCGTAGACCGCGATGCCTGGCGCTGATGCTTTTGAAGAGCAAATGATCATCGAGGCCAAATAAAAACGCCGGCAGAGGAAAAGCAGAGACAGCGCCAACTCTCAATCGATCCAGGCCCTGGCAATTCCCTGCCTTCATTGCCCTAGACATCTCAGACACTTCAGAGCGCGGATAGGCCTCACAGACTAACCCAGACGTGAAGTTATGGTTGTCTTCGAGAACGATGGACGAACAACAACAACAACAACAACAACAACAACAAGAAGATACATTGTATAATTGTTTAAACATTAGCTACATTGTATAATTGTGTGCGCATTAACTAAAGTGTCTAATTGTCTAAGCATTATGAACAATAACATTTGTCATTGTACATCACGTAGATAGAAAATTGTGCCTCTAGATTTCTTACTGTTTGAGGACGTCAGGAAAGTAACGTGGATCCAATATAACAAACAAAGATTATGCCTATTTTTGAACATAAAAAAAGACTCATCACAACCGTTTATCAATCGCGTTATTTTACAGTTTAGTTTAGTTTTAGTTTGATAATATATTTAATGAGAATTTACGCTGTTCAACTGATTTTAAGGAGATATTTAGGAAAAAGTATCATCCAAATGCCTCTCATTACATTATTATCTCCTTATAATAATTCATTACTGACAACAAAAATACTAATTCCTAGAACTCGAACTGCGACCATTATTGTAAAGTAAATTATATTTATGTGTATCAAAATTCTTTAAGTCATATTTAAGTTATATTTCGTTAACTTATAAACTATATTTATTGAATTCAGACTCATCAATGTCTGAAATAAAATGTCTGAAAATTTAGCTAAAATGATTTCACTTTTATCATAGCCGGTACAGAACTAAACATTCTTTGAAACCAAAATTAATCGACATATGCATCGTTGGCATTCACTCTGCAATGCTAACAGATCAATAAAATGACCGAGATCTATTTTCCTTGAAGTACGCAAGTAACAATAAATATAACAATAACATAAATTGCTAAAGCTCTCTCATAATTTGGGAACATTGCTAAAATCTCCATTGATCCTATTTGCACATGTCTTAGTGAGAATCTCAGCTGATTTACCGAAGTAGGACTTTTTGACTGAAGGTTATTAAGCTTTGATGTCTTGTTTATCTTCTCCGTATGTACTTAAAGATGAGTATACACACGTTTTGGTTAACATTACCAAACAAACTGTGTTTTGCATTTGAGGAAATGTTGCATGCGTGCATAAGGGATTCAACAATTTATAACTTCAGCCGAATTTATAGTGCCAAAATGTATAAAGTCATGGGGAGTTTATCATAGGAATGGCGCTTGGGAATCAATGGGAATCTATAGGGTGATGTCACGGTATTTAGACAAAATGTGTTGTAAGTGGATGACCTAAATTTGATAGGGAATTAGTAACTATGTTCGAGTTGACCTCGATACGCAATACGGTAAGTACGCAGGTGAAGTGGATTCTTAGGGACAAAGGGGTTCATACGGAAAGAACATAGACATATACAAATAAACAAACATACATACAAGTAAACAAATACATATACAACATAAAGCCAGAAAATAATTAGGAAAATTGGCAATGAATATAAATGTTTTCGAGGCAATGGATTCGCCCGGACCTTTTGTCTTTTCTCTGTTGTTACTTCTACTTCATCCACCAACCTCTTAATCTTTGTATTATTCTTTTCTTCGTTTCGTCTCCATTGATTTTGTCTGGGCATCAAATGTCTCTACACCTTTCTTGAGCTTTCATCCAGTTGTTATTCAGTACTGATTAAAGTATATATATATATATATATATATATATATATATATATATATATATATATATATATATATATATATATATATATATATATATATATATATATATATATAAAATATATATATATATATATATATATATATATATATATATATATATATATATATATATATATCATCTCCAACTGATTTGTGTTGTGTTGTGTAATGCCAATGTACGAGGATCTCTATCATCTATGAAAGCAATAGCTTATCAATTCAATCAATTTTACAACACTCACCAATTTTCTCACACTACAACATGGAAACATAGACGGTCGTTTTGATGTGGTGAACAAAAAATCCCCAAAAAAACGGTCATGAACTTTCTGATTTCTCCAGCTGCTTTTCGAACTGTAATGCTTTAAACTTCACTGTGTTAGTGTCATCTGAAGTTCTAAATTTTCTGAAGCAGACATTTTCTGTCTCAAATATGGTAATACTATTTGGGTGCTACTGATTGTCTTTGGATTGGCGTATACTCTCTGGGTCTTGGCGTGGAAGGCGTCCATTGACTTTGGATTAGCGCATACTCTCTGGGTTTTGGCGTGGTATGACCTCCATTTAGACTCACTCATATCGTCGTCAATCGCTGACATGGTTTTCTGAAAAGATTACAGCTACTATGTGAGGCGATTCGAGATGTGGCTGTTTATTTTCTTATCGTATTTCATGGAAATCATTCGAAGTTTTCATAATGCAAATGACTAGACTCTTTTCTACTTCTTGCTATTGTTTACTTATTTCCTACTCTTGCTGTTGCCGTTAAATGACGAAGACTTGTTTTGCTTCCTTCTGCTGTTGTAAGAAGATATCCAGTTATTTGTTCTGGTTGGGTCTAAAATCATCTATGTGGTAAGATAGGAGAAGGCATACAAGGTGCTGAAACCACTAAATATTCTTGAAAAGAAGATTTAAATTGGACTATATCCCAATTAAAACGATTCTCTTCTGGAAGTAAAAATGTGATTTCTTTGGAAGCCGAAATACCATCACTCTTCTTCGCCACTGTTGGTGAACTCCAATACATCGCCTTCTTAGTTTCAGCTTCAAATGTGTCGCATCAATATACTGCGCACTGAGGCTAGCTCAAATTTACAGGAAACGTGATGTCAAATATAGCTAACTTTCTGATTGGACGAAAAACTCTGCACTCTGCCTGCATTTGGTAACGCTTGTTTGGATAGGTGAAAGCTGTCAATCCTTTCAACCCGCTCATAGAGTATGAAACCCAAATCCTGTATCATTGAATTCACGCGTTATCACGTTACGATATTCAACCCGACCTTCCAAAGATATGTGAAAAAGTCATGGGCTATCAAGAAGGTCACAGATACGACTATTTGGAAACGAAATAGTTATGTTGTAAAGCACAATTGTCTGAAAAGAATGATGAAGAGAGGAAGATCAGTGCAATGTTCCGTAGGTTAAGTCGAAGGTGTTATAAAAGCCCAAATGACATTTTTCAGGATCACATCTGTGCCTCGAGAAGATCTATGCTCGTTGCCAAACAACACATTTTTCTTATGTTGTAAAGGTATTTGCTTGTTTATTCGTTTGGTCGTGCATTCATAAATCCATTTCACATACCAACTTGCTTACCTAGAGTTGAAGGTAATGAGACCAACCCGAACACCGTCATTAGTTCACTGTCCGATTTAAGTCATCGGTTTGTAACATTGTTGCCAATTTATTACTAGGGTCCAGTAATATGACGTCACCACTATTAAAATCCGACAGAACCTATTGACCATTCCCATGTTAATTTCTTTTGACCATACAATTTAATTTTGCCTTTAAATTTGCTTGGCCCTATCATTTATGCAGCCATTTTCTCAATATAAAGTTTTATGACCCCTAGTGACGCATTAAGTGGCGCTCACCAGTTATGATATACTTTTGTGAGAGTGATGTATGCAAGATAAAGTTGTTTGCATTTTAAACATACACAGTGGAGAGAATTTTGGCATACCTATATACTACGTTCATGTAATGTGGATGAAATTTCTTTGGATATTGTACTTTTGGAAATTTTAAATGATCTTAGGACACTGCTAACTAAAATGACTGTTCCCTTGTGCTCCAAAAATCAACCTAACTTTTGTCTAAAGTACACTATTCTTGGCAGCTATTAAAATATGGAAAATGAATTTTGCCAAACTAGATAATACCAGCTACTAAAAGTGCAAAGACTGAATTACCAAATACATAAAATGTAAAAAAAAAGTTATTGGCTCTTTTTTTTACAATTTACCTCTGAAGTCGAAAAGTAAAAATGAGCAAGTAGAGCTAGCACTTTTTTGAAAGGTGCACATCTGGAGTAAGGCCAAGCTGTATACTCTCTAACTCATAATACACCCATCAATCATACATCAGAAAAAGGGAATTAAAGGTTCTTTGAACAATACCTAAGATATACAAAGTCTCTTTTAAATAACCAGTATAACTAGTAAGGAAACCCGGGGAAACTTTTTTCTTTAAACTTTTAACCTTATGCTAAATACGAAACTGTAGAGCGCCACCTTAACTAATGCACACATAAACACATGATTAATGCACCGATTGACAACATGTGAAACGAGTCACTGTACCCTTCAGATAGGATCTATATCCACCTCTATGAACCTCTCTCCACATTAAATTTGGGTATTATTCTTGAGAGAGAGAAAGAGAGAGAGAGAGAGAGGGAGAGAGATGGATGGATGGATGGATGGATTTACGGACGGACAGACAGACAGACAGGCAGATAGATAGATAGATAGATAGATAGATAGATAGATAGATAGATAGATAGATAGATAGATAGATAGATAGATAGATAGATAGATAGATAGATAGATAGATAGATAGATAAAATACGACTCTGTTTTTCTAAAACATAGACCGGAAAATTGAAAGCCACCGTGTTTGTACACTTCAACAAATAATTTAATACCTTAAATAAAAATTGAAAAATTTTAAGTGATTTACAATATGATGAATACAGTCATGAAGAGTCAAACACTTTATATTACAAGTCCAAATGCATTGTTTTACACCATTGCGTTCCAGGGTAATCCGAAAGAAGTGTTTTTGTCCCAATAGTTTTGATGTATCGCAATGATATAATCAGATATTTGTTTATATGAATTTTGCATAAATTCCAAATTAGCTTACAAATCCCAAGGTCTGAGTACGTTTGAAGTTCAAACGAATAATTGAAAGAGCTAAATACACACAACAATTTGATTTTGCTAGGCTTGATATGCTAGGAATATCTAATTTGCAGTATATCAATCCATAAATGAAAATGTAAGTCGCAGCATCAAACCCAAAAACGATATGCAATTAAGCATATCAAAACCACTCTAACTCATTGCATGCTCAAATACTTAGTGCGTAATCAATTAGTATGTAGGAAAAGGCCGGTTTTGCAAGGAAACTCATTATATGAATTGAACTCATCGACATGTTTACCTCTGTCTTTAAACTAGAACTAAATTTATAACAACATACAAAGCCATAGCTTCAATAAAAATTACTATTCACTGCATGTCCTTAAAATAACATATTGCATCTAAAGAAACAGAAAACTGCTGACTTGAGAAAAAAGTATTTTGTCACTTTTACAGTGCTAATTGCTGTATATATTTAAGAGCATGTGACTGACTTTCAACACCTAGCTTTGACTGATATACAGTACAAACTCATTGTTTTACAATTTTAACAAAATAATCAAATTGATTTAATTACTTCCTACACTTGTTCTGCCTCAGGATGACATCTGCTTCAGAACCATAATAGGCTTTCAATAAACGTCATTGACCCAAGAGTGATGGAGGAAGTGGACAAATGAAATGAAGACTGGGTAACATATTAAATTATTTCGCCATCGCAATGGAGGAAATGAAAATATTAGAGGATGAAATCAGCGTGTAAGTATGGAAAATTTTAAAAGTTTAGTAGAAAGACCATCCATGGGTTTGTAAATGTGAAGCCAATTGTACACATATTTCTGAAATAAAACACACACACACACACACACACATATATATATATATATATATATATATATATATATATATATATATATATATATATATATATATATATATATATATATATATATATATATATATATATATATATATATATATATATATATATATATATATATATGAATCTATGTGTGTGTTGTGATTAAGAAACTTGATAGATAAAATTGTTTCTTATACAGAACCATGTTTAGTGCCACGCACTTATGCACAGCTGGTTAAACGTATTCAACTTCCATTATATTTACTTTTTTCGCAGATGGGTATCTCCCTCTTAGAATCCAAAGTACCATTACCAGATTGACAACTTGCTGTTAAAATCCAAAGTACCATTACCAGATCGGTATCTTGCTATTAAAATCCAAAATAACATTACCAGATCGGTATCTTGCTATTAAAATCCAAAGTACCATTACCAGATCAGTATCTTGCTGTTAAAATCCAAAATACCATTACCAGATGGGTATCTTGCTATTAAAATCCGAAATACCATTATCAGATGGGTATCTTGCTGTTAGAATCCAAAGGACCATTACCAGATTGACAACTTGCTATTAAAATCCAAAATGCCATTACCAGATGGGTATCTTACTATTAAAATCCAAAATACCATTACCAGATCGGTATCTTGCTATTAGAATCCAAAATACCATTACCAGATCGGTATCTTGCTATTAAAATCCAAAATACCATTGCCAGATGGGTATCTTGCTGTTAAAATCCAAAGTACCATTATCAGATTGACAACTTGCTGTTAGAATTCAAAATACCATTACCAGATGGGTATCTTGCTGTTAAAATCCAAAATACCCTTACCAGATGGGTATCTTGCTGTTAAAATCCAAAATACCATTACCAGATGGGTATCTTGCTGTTAAAATCCAAAGTACCATTACCAGATGGGTATCTTGCTGTTAAAATCCAAAGTACCATTACCAGATGGGTATCTTGCTGTTAAAATCCAAAGTACCATTACCCGATGGGTATCTTGCTGTTAAAATCCAAAATACCATTATCAGATGGGTATCTTGCTGTTAAAATCCAAAATACCATTACCAGATCAGAAAGAGCTGAAACAAATTAAGAACAAAATTGACATAAAACTGTTAAAAATGATCCTTAACCATTTCTAAATTCAACAAATTAAAGTCATGCTTGTTTATATAATCCAAAATGGACTAGATAAACTATATGTAAAGTTTATGTTAGCACTGTATTACACATGTAGAAATTATGTGCAAGGTACTTTTGAGTATCTGAGAAAATTTCCAGGCAAATACAAATCTTCTGGATGGAGTTACGTCTTTCTGGAAGACACTAATTCCCTTCTATGGGACAAATACAAAGACTCAATTGTAATATCAGATCTGAGTTGGAAACGGTAACAATATAACGACGGTATCGAAACTGTTAGAAATTGTACAGAATATGACAATTATGTGTAATTGGTCACATTGCTATCTTTTTGTTAGAGGGTGGCATGGTTCTGACCAAGGATGGCACGGTTACATGGTTCTAAAGGTCGATAATGTCGGAGTCTTTGTGTCTGAAAGTGGCATGTTTCTGAAACCAGTGCTAACATAGGTGGGTTTTCTTTGCAGAGAATGGAATATTTCGAAAGAGGTTAGTATCACTTTCCTTTCATCAAAGATTGGCATAGCTCCGTGACTGGTAACTCTGAGTAGATACAGCAACAATTTAAATAAATCCATGGCTAATTATAAAATGTTCCTAATCCCAATCGTCTATACCATTATAACCAAGAGAGATAACTACATGTGTTTGACAGCAAGGCAAGACTGGCGAGATCACTCATAATGACAAATTTGTTAAACAATTATGCAAGAAAAAATGATCATGACACTGTTCCTTCAGCGAAACACATCGCTCCTACGACGATGTTGTGTGCATGTTTATTTATGCTCATTTATTTCTGACATTCAAAGCACGCTAGTACCTTTAGACAGGAAGAACACAAACATAACAGTATCCGTGATCTAAGCAAGATCATAAAATATGATAAGCATGGCTGTGCAGCCTTGTATGTTATATGTTTTGAAATCTATCGATAAGTCCTAAATGCTAGGTTTCATCTCTGGCTAAACATACTAAAACCAATATACTTATATCCGATTAATTAAGAAGACCTGTTCATCTTTAGATCTTGTAGATTGTAATAAGAAATCACATCATCACCAAAAATCGTTGCAGTGCTGATACGGATTATGGCTTATCCAAAAGTAATGGCTTACACGCATTAATGAGTTTTTGATCTGGTTCAACTATGCTATAGCTGTGGTAGGTGGATTGTGGAAAATATATTTAGTATTTTTATATAAAATATGGATGGATTGTCATGTGCTCAGGAATAGGAGGAAATAAGGTGTAGGAACCAACATCAGTTTTAACAAGAACTCTTCTACACAGAGTAGATGTCATTATACAATCTGTAACGATTGTAGCATGCAATACAGGTATATATTATACCATGTTTACCGTTTGTTTCATTCGTTCATCTAGTGCTAATAAGAATTTCAAAACTTTTAAATTGGTTTTGTTTCAGTTGTCATTCCTGAACGTCTCTCTAACTGTTCTAAATATCCATTTAATTTGACCAATTTCTTTTAACACATTTCAACAGTTGTTTAAATGAAGAATTTGTCTTTTTCATCCTTTTTAATGCTGATTTAAACTATCGTATTTTGCATGGTTGGCTCTTCCGTATATGTTTTAAAACATTTCAATGTCAAATACTATAATAACAGACTATGCCAGTTAGGGCTAACGCCTCAGTGTGTCGCAGACCTGGGTCGATGCACCAGTGTGTCATAGACCTGGGTCAATGACTCAATGTGTCATAGACCTGGGTCGATACACCGGTGTGTCATAGGCCTGGAACAATTTCTCAGTGTGTCATATAAATGGCATATTGATCTTTCATCTTCGTCATAATATAACCAATACTGTGTTTTGGACTCCGTTAAAAACAACCATCCTACAACCAAAGTATGCTACATGTGGTACAACAAGTGCAAACGTTCATTTAAAATATGACATTATCACCGACGGCTCTTATGTTACGCTTATACGTTCTTAAAATAAGTAACATAAAAGTGTGAAAAACAACAGGCTTTGTAAAATTTAACATAAATTTATTTCCCTATAATACAAAATGATACAAAGATATAAAGGGTAAAAACAGCTTACGTTTTAAAGAAGCAAATTAGAAAATAATCCTAGAATTACAGACACAAGCTCTAGTAGTTTGCAGTCCTGAATAAAAGTCAGTAAAAATACAGAATGGAATACCAAAACTGAAGTCTATGGTATGGTGTCTGTGGTAGATTATGGAGTGCTGAAGTGTCAGCAGTCTTTCGTTGAATAACATTAGTATATAGCCAGATCTGAAGTAAGTATTAAGTCAGTGAATGTCTTTATCCAAGAATTTTATCAAAGCTCGTTTGTTGATCAAGAGAATATAATCAATCGAATTCAATAATGTGAATACTAATGATTTCAGTCAGAAATAAAAAGCAATACTGGTCAAAACATGTATTATAAGTTAAAATTACTAGATGATAAAGGACAATAGACCAAGTAGTCATAAATACAAGATTGTATAGCTCTCTGTTTGACCTCAAGTCTCAATTAGCATATTCGGGAAAAAATACACAATGGAAAACAAACTTCAACAATGATCCTGATGTTTACAACATCAAAACCATAACCTGTAAAAATTAACTTAGGAAAATATAAAACTCTTACCCAAATAAGCATATTTACTTGTTCTATTAACAAAGATTCCTATATTAAGCCAATGAACCTAAAGAACTACTTAGCTATCATTCATTTATTCCTATAAAAATATAGAAAATAGAAAAGTCTATAAGGTCAAGCAGAAATGAATTCAAATATGGACAAGTCCACACAATGTTACATTACAGTCTGTTGTAATAAAAATTTAAATCTAACAAACAAAAAATTAAATCAAATATACATAACTATTGTGAAATTAGAAATTGCAATATCTGCGTACAACATTGAGATATATTAAAAGATTGTTTTAATGTCAGTTGAATGGGGCTTCTTTTAAAATACCTAATACTTTTTTAATTTTTGGATCCCATCCTCAAGTTCACCTGTCATTAGCCTGACACTTATGACTGTAGTTTGTCAAACGTCTCATCAGCCTGACGTGTATCCTCTTATTTTGTGAAACATGTCGTCAGCCTGACACGTATGCCCTTAATTTGTCAAACATGTCATCAGCCTGACACGTATGACCATAGTGTGTCAAATATGTTATCAGCCTGAAACGCATGTCCTTTGTCAAACATAACATAATTGTTTTGTTTCTCTAATGAGTGAACGTAATTAAAATGGATCTATGCTGAAATATACATTTGGTCATTTTTATAAGAATTACAACGAATCAACATGAGATTCGTAGTTTCAGAAATATAAGATTATTTTCTCCTCATAGCACTTACTCAGTCTACACCAACAATATTCACAAACGTGTAGCAAAAAAGATCATGCGATATCTCAAAGTGCGAAACCAATGATATAAATGAAGTAAAAATGGGACCAGGTGATATTTCTAAGACTGACATTGATTATTAGATTTAATTACTTGCTAACAAGACGTTTCCATTAGAGAGTCAAACTGTCTAATGTTAGATAGCTAAGTGTCGCTTAATTTTCTAGAAGGACGAAGATCATTTAAAATACAGTGTTTATGGAAGCAAGACGAAATCACTGATGGGACATAATCTGATCAGCAAATGCGATACCAGCTACTAAAGGACTCTTTTATGATTACCGTATATTTCCTAAGCGTTGAGGCTCCTGGATGCTATTTGAGCGATATATACGACGTAGCTCGCGCTCTATTGCAAGACTTATTATGTGTCTTACAGTAGACATGAAATTTAAACTCGATATCAAAATAATAATAATAATAATAATAATAATAATAATAATAATAATAATAATATTATTATTATTATTATTATTATTATTATTATTATTATTATTATTATTATTATAGCGTTAAATTTTTTTTTGTTGTTGTTGTTGAAATTAAGCCATTCCTTATGATTCCGTTTCACGTTTTTCACTAAATGATACAGTCCCTATGGGGACATACGGCTGATTTTGTCTGAGGTGCTAAAGGTTCTGTTGAGTAGATGAAATGTCGCTCACGTTGTCACCTATCGAAGAGAACTTGTGAGAATGCAATTAGTGCAATAGATTGTGCTATCAAGTTAGCGTCTGAACGCGTTTATTAAACTCCTTGGATGCATAATTTGATGAGACATTGGTGTGGATTGTTTTAGTTAGAAGGAAACATGTAGAATGTCGAAGTCCACGTCTCAAAATGAGCGTCATGTCAATGATCTGTTCTATTAACACTAGTGATTGTTCTGGAATCAAAGAAACACAGTTTAATCCAAAACGGAACAATCAAGAATGTTGTATAGTTTCCAGTAATAAATAAAGAATTATATTTCTCTGATTATTTGCATGAGTTCTAGTAGAGTATGTCCTTTGCCTTTATGATAGGGTTTAGTCATAATGTACCAAGTTACAAGGTAATGACTTTTATTTTAAGTATTATAGACGATGCTCTATCAGTGTGTCATTATATACAATAATTGGTACAGTCTATATAATTCCTTTAAAAAATATGGTATTGTCATCCTTCATTAAATATACATTACTGTTTCATTTTTTTAATTGGTTTCATACGTTATCATTCAAAGGCTATTTTACATAAGCATATTAAACATTATCATACCTAATAAAAATGACATGAGAATGAATAACCAACTATCATTTCTAATTATTAAATAGTATCCGCAAAATTAATTAAGCCATCAGCTATAAGAAAAAGAATGCTATTTTTATTTCATTGTCAAATGATCCGGTTCCAACAGTTCATTAATGACTGGAATAAAATCTTTTAAAAATGTTAAGAAATATACAGTCCTGTCTTTCTTCATAATCAATGAGGAAAAAGCTCTGAAAATCATACATAACTTAAGTATGGGACAATATAACTTTACACAAATCGTAGACTGGTGTCGAACCCAAGACATCCAAGATTCAATGCGAAACTGCTAGTCATATAATGAATTATGTTTTCTAAAACATTTTTTTTTATTGTGGTCTCTCGTCCACATAATGTTCTAATTTGGCACTGAAAAATTTATAATAAAGTTGGATGGACGATTTTTCTGAAACAAGACGTTTTCTATTTACTATAATCCAATTTCATTTGCAACGATAATCGTGTTTTATAAACCAATATCGTTTTTATACGTATGCCTGTATCACATACAGTGGAAACTGAGAAATGTATCTAGCAAGGATGGTAATATTATTACAACATAAGATTTATATCAATTTTAAATAGTATAATTGCTAAGGTTTTGTCGGTACCACTTACTCTTTGAACAGATTTGTGGCAGAGTAGTGTTTGGGTGATGATGATGGATGAATATGATTGATGGAGTAACCTTCCCTTCTCCTTGAATTGTTTCGTTATCGTTGTCAAGGAGGTAATCGACCACGGTCTTATCGCCTGGATCGAGAAATTAAAAACTAAAAATATGAATTTAATGGATGAAAAAGCATAGATCTATGCAAATATATAATATAGATTGACACGAGCCCACCTACTTAAGGTACAAATAATTTAATCACTTATGGAAGCAAAAATTACATGTAAATAAATCGATGTCTCCCAGACATGCAGTTACAAAAATATGGGAATTTCATACAGTAGTTCTGTTATTGATGGCAAAAATTTCATCATATGATCGAATGACAATTCGAACTGAAGAGGCCAGCATGACAGCATCATCTAATGCGTCCTGTCCTTCCCAAACCACTGCTGGTGCTCTCTCTCTCTCTCTCTCTCTCTCTCTCTCTCTCTCTCTCTCTCTCTCTCTCTCTCTCTCTCTCTCTCTCTCTCTCTCTCTCTAGGTTCGTGTGAAATCTTATTTGCAGGCTCAGCTCTTTCCCACTGAGCAATCACGTGCGTGTAGAGCTGTTATTTGCATTGAAAAACTAAAATATTGCAGCCAACGTAAATGCATGCCAAGATGTGTTTGCCCCTGGGATCAAGGAAGGTTCGCAATCTCTTTTGAGTCAGATCTTGTGCATAGAAAATCAAAAAGAAATGGCTATTATTATTCGCAATGAATGCAATAAAAATCTGTAATTGATACTCGTATTGATCGTCAATTTGTCTGATTTATCGCCTTTGCATTCATACCGATGTCATGACACAATTAATCACCTTTGATAAACCATCGCATCTGACTATGGCTATTCTAGATTGAATAATTCACATCATAATTACACGAATTAATGGACTTTACTGCTTGTCCTATCCAGGTCAATTTGCTAATTAGCCCTTCATTGAAACGGATTACCAGCTATAGGAAAATCAATCCTCTGCAGAAATGATACAAATAACTTAAGACAAATTATTCACAAATTAGTACAATTTGCCTTACAAGAAATGTATGAAATCTTGCACTACATGTTGTAAATTACATTCCAAAGCTGTAACTCTAAACCAATTTGTATAAAGAAATATATGAAAATATTCTTAAACCACAAACCATAGAACATGCGATTTTATTTTTTTCTGAACCCATTATATTTAAATATGAAAATAAAATTAGTAATTTCAACAATTATATACAAGCTTGCATGAGTGAAATTGATTTTGTGCTTTCGTCCCTCAATTCCCTACACAGCCGATCGAGAAATCTGTTATTTTCCTGAGTCAACTTTTTGCTTCCTTGCAGAACATTATACTGCCTAATTAAATAAGGGGAGCTTTATAAAACCTCTGAATTCATGTTAGGAATACTCCCACGTGTACATAAAAGCCAATCACGACTACTACGTTACTCTGCAAAATTTTCAGTCCCTTAGAAGTCAGAACCCCTATATTAATAAAAAGTCTGGAAGATACCATTGACTGACACATTTTTCAAATGGACCAACACTTCATAATATGCACGTTCCTGGTGCATGCAACATTATAAACTTTTCTGACATTTCCTCACGTTAACATTGCAGGTTTGACTGTTAACAAAAGGATCCTAATTAAACTCAATACATTCACCACACAAAATAAATTATTTATTACAAGTTGACCAGCCATTGTGATCGTAGCCGATACAACAAACTGTACTAGGAAATATGTAAAGTATTGTCACAATATTACAAGCTTAAGATTTATGGTCAGCACCCACTGTTGATAGGACATAACTCGTGCCAGCAGTATACTGCTAGTACAATATCTAGGATATTACACAAGATTGAAATATAGTCAGCATCACCCATTATTTGGATATAACATTAATTTAAAATCTATATAAAATACATTCCATTACTAGTATACCACGGACCACGGACTTGCAATGCAGTCAGCATCACATAAAATTATGATATCATTAAAACTTGCAATGCAGTCAGCATCACATAAAATTATGATATCATTAAAACTTGCAATACAGTCCACAACAAACAATATTAGGATTTAACACAAACGAACACTATAGTTCAGCATCTATTCTTGTGATATCACACAAGCTTGCCATATGGTCAGTATAATCTATTACAGTGATATCACACATGCTTGCCATATGGTCAGTATAATCTAATACTGTGATATCACACATGCTTGCCATATGGTTAGCACCATCTTTTATTGTGATATCACACTAGCCTACCATATGATCAGTACCATATATTAGTAGGATAACACCCAAGCTCGCCATATGGTTAGCACCATCTTTTATTTTGATATCACACAGGCCTGTCATATGACAGCACCATATATTATTAGGATAACACCCAAGTTTGCCATATGGTAAAACACCATCTGTTATCGGGATATCATAAAAGCTTGGGATAACAAACACGCTTACCATATGGATAGCACCATCTTTTATTGTGATATCACCCAGGCCTGCCATATGATCAGCACCATATATTATTAGTATAACACCCAAGCTTGCCATATGGTTAACACCATCTGTTATCGAGATATCATAAAAGCTTGGGATAACACATACGCTTGCTATATGGATAGCACCATCAATTATCGGATTATCATAAAAGCTTGCGATAACACACATGCTTGTCATATAGTCGACACCGTTTTTTATTGTGATATCACACAGGCCTGCTATATGATCAGCATCATATAGTATTGGATATCACAAACTTGACATACATTTAGCACCATCTATTACTGGGTTATCACAGAAGCTAGGGATAACACTCCAACTTGCCATAAGGTTAGTACCATCTATTATTAGAATATCACACAAGCTTGGGATAACATAAGCTTGCCATATGGCCAGCACCATTTATTATTGTGTTAGTACACAAGATTTCCATATATCTGCACAATCTATCATTCTCATATCACTCAAGCTTGCCATATGGTCAGCTTCATATATTATTGTGTTAGTACACAAGCTTTCCATATCGTCTGCACAATCTATCATTCTAGTATCACACAAGCTTACCATATGGTCAACTCCATATATTATTGGGATATCATACAAAGTGCGAAATGAATTATAGTCTTTATCGTATAATATTGGGACCTCATACACTCATGGACTTAATAATGCAATTTGGTTGTCTACTTTAAATACGTACCTAAAGATTTCCATTACATGACATGGAAAAATTTGAAACACTTCCAGACGTTTCTCTAAGATGTTTCTTAGAATGAAACCAAACGTTTCGTTTCTGAATTCGTAAAAAGCAATAGAAGATATACTTACGCATCAATAACGTCTGTGTTTATTGTTTTGTATCTGCTTATACTGTTTATGTTGCAGACAGCCACTCTCTGCTGATACCAAAGCGTAGGCTGCTCAATTTAAATTTAAATACGTGTCTCTGCTTATGAATATAGTAGGCTTTAACTATTTTCTATCATTAGATTTGTATAATTCTCAGACTAAATAAATACGTAATTAGACATAGGTTAGTTGGCTTCTAAGCACACTTTAATCACTGTCTTGACGTATTGTGCTGAGAAATGCGACATAATGGCCTTCGCTGGAATACATGTCAGCTGACCCAGTCTCTCCTTGAATATAACGTGTCAGCTGACCCAATCCGTCCTGGAATACAACGTTTCAGCTGACGTAGGCTGTCCTGGAATACAATGTGTCAGCTGTCCCAGTCTGACCTGGAATACATCGTGTTAGCTGACCCAGTCTGTCATGGAATACAACGTGAAAAATGACCTAGGCTGTCCTGGAATACAACGTGTAAGCTGAACCAGTTTGTCACGTTGATGTGTCCAATTGCATAATTATTAATCTATTTAGGGTGCATAAGCTTGCTGAAAATCTTTACTGAAGAGACAACTTTGCATGACGATGGTGGCTGATGTTTGCTAACTCACCATTTTATGATTGACACTATGTTGCTATCAAAGTTATGGTAACCACTACTCTAGTATGTATGGACTTTGTTGTGAAAATTATGGTAACCACTACTCTCGTTAGGACTTTGCTGTCAAAAGTATGGTAACCACAACTTCGTACGAGAGTAGTGGTTGTCATATATATATATATATATATATATATATATATATATATATATATATATATATATATATATATATATATATATATATATATATGTGTGTGTGTGTGTGTGTGTGTTTGTTGTTTGTTTGTTGTTGGGCTTAACGCCATTTCTCAGCACACGATAGGCTATTCATGGCGGCCAGTATTAATGGTGGAGGAAGAAACCGGGAAATCACTGAAAAGAACCACCGACCCACGAGAAGCTACAGGCAAGCTTTCTCACATATCTACATTAGCCAAATCCTAGACTCGAACACACGCAGACAGAGGTGAGATGGCAGTGATCCGTAACGGACAGCGCTTTAGACCACTCGGCCACTCGGGGCCCCCCATATATATATAGATATATATATATATATATATATATATATATATATATATATATATATATATATATATATATATATATATATATATATATATATATTGTTTTCAAAAGTATAACAACCTCCACTAACGTATACTGTTTGCTATCAAAATTTTTTTAACCACTAGTCTTATATGCATCTTTCTGCCAAAGTATGATAACCAATAATTTCCTAAGTATTTTGCTGCCAAAAGTATGGCAGCCACTAATTTCGTATTTACATTAAATAAACGTACTTTTCTATCAAGTCTTATAAAATAGTACATTTCCATTAAGTGGTACAGACTATATGAAATATGATCATAATACAGATGCTCAGGATAAGTATGCATTTAAATATAATATCCAATGTGGCTCATGTATTTAGATTATCCAATGTGGCACATGTGGTTATATTGTTGGATATGCCAATTGCTGATATAGTGTCCAATGTGGCGCATGTAGTTTCTTTGCCCCGAATGTGGCACCTTATCTTATAGTGACCAATGTGGCACATGTAGTTATTTTGTGCAACATGGTTCATGATAGTATATTGTTCAACGTGGTTCATTTATTTATCCACACTTTGTATATTCTAATGTATATCATTATGGGTTATCCACGCTGTGCATATTCTAATGTATATCATTATGGGTCATCCATGCTGTGCATATTCTAATGAATATCATTATGGGTTATCTACGCTGTGTATATTTTAATGTATATCATTATGGGTTATCCACGCTGTGCATATTCTAATGTATATCATTATGGGTTATCCACGCTGTGCATATTCTAATGTATATCATTATGGGTCATCCATGCTGTGTATCATTATTGGTTATCCACGCTGTGTATATTCTAATGTATGCCATTATGGATTAGATTCTGATTGACGATATACATGCAAATATATATCTTTTAATGCCGCAATGTTCTGCCGCATTTGTTCTGTAATGTGTTCTTTAGTTATCTGAACTGAGAGGCATCCGTTGTCGTTGTTGGGCCTAACGCCATTTTTCAGCACACGATAGGCTATTCATGGCGGCCAGTATTAATGGTGGAGGAAGAAACCGGGAAATCACCGGAAAGAACCACCGACCTACGAGAAGATACTGGCAAGCTTTTTCACATATCGACATTCGCCGAATCCTAGACTCGAACTCACGCAGACAGAGGTGAGATGGCAGTGATCCGTAACGGACAGCGCTTTAGACCACTCGGCTACTCGTGGCTCCGATGAATAATGCACATTCAAAGGAAGATGCACTGGTGTTGTCACGAATTAAATAACAATTTAAAGTACATTACACTATTTCCGAAGTCAATTTTTTCTTGATATGATTGTGTACTAAGTATTCGTATTTTTTAATGTAAACATACATGTCTTCGTCTTCGTCTGTGACACACGATCATCTGGTTAATCAGATGCTAGACACGTTTTTTTATTTTATTTAAGTAACATATTTTATCTGTTTACAAATTTAAATTATCTAGAATAGACAATTTCATTAATGACAGAGCATTTTAATAAAATGGTAATTGTGGCAAAGAGCGTTGGTAATTTTGAGACAATATTTATTTTTGCGATATAATTGAAGACTCAGTTGTGGTGTTGTGTCAGATGTTTTCTTTGGATGGATTGATTTATGCAAATTATTATTATAATTAGACTAACAAAAAAAATATTGTCTGACATAAACATTAATTTGGAATTATGGGGAATTCAGTCAATGTCATATTGGATGATATCGTGGTGAATAAATGGATGGGTCTAATACATCAACACAATTAAGGCACTGGTACTATTGTACATTAACGACCAAAGGCACATCAACACACTCAGGGCTACATTTTATTTATAATACAAATACAATTTATTCAGAACTTTATTTATTAGCACTGTCGTTATAATATTTTGCAGTATTTTACATTTAATTCGTAACACCGTAACTACCTTTTCAATGTTCGAGCATACTGTAGGGTAAACAATATTTGTTGAATTTTAGAAAACGTGTTGGTTTTCGGTATTTCCTGTTACTTAATTTAAGACCATATAATCGTAATAATACTAACGTTATCAATGATTTGCTTCAGCTATGTTTAGATTTTGCTCATTCAATTCACATCTTGCCAGATAATGCTATCAGTGTTTTGATAATAAAATAAAAATGATATCAAGCCAGCTTATGCGTGTAGTGGCCTGATCCTTATGTTTATCGGCACATTATGCAATCTTCTCTCATTGGAAAACAGCTTTGTCTACCATGCACTGTATTTCTTGCCCTAAGACTGGCTTATGTAACCATCAGAGATCTTTAAAGTGCATTTCTTTGCTGATTTAAACTTAGCTTCTCATTAACTGGATCTTCGGGAACAACATTTCCAAAACTAATCTCGGATTTTGTTTTTAATAAAGTGCAACAAATTTCTTACTTGCTAGGACGTTAATTCGATCGAAGTCATTCATTAAGTTTGAGACTAATTGACTATTGGACCAAGACATTTATTTTAATTAATCAACGGATTGGAACTGTAGTTTTCATAGGGTCCAATCATGACTGACTACGTCTTTGATCAACGGATTGGAAATGCAGTTTCCGTGCGGTCAAATCACGACTTTTTAGGAAATAAATTGGTACCTTTTGATACATATAATCATTGCTTAACGATTTCTATATAAGCAAAAAAAAACCCTCCAATGTGTATTGATTACATATTCCTTTATTAATAAAACTAAATAGATTTAGAAAGGTTCCTTTTTTCTTAATATCATTTTAACTTCATCAGAAAGGAACTCTTATTAAATGCTGTGTACATTACAAAGAATATTTTTTCTTAGATCACCTAATTATAGTAGGAATATTAGGCAGACTGCAGCTGGTACCAGCAGATATATCGTCCCCAAATGACATATTAAAATCAAACTTATATGTCCCGGAAATTCGCTGTATATAATGTCTGATCAGCTGAAGAGAGTTAAATGTAAGACGATGTTAAATCAATGATTTGCAAATCCCAGACATATGTTGATAATGTTAGATGTAGTGAATGATTTGTATATAATTAGATGATGATGGATGAAGTGCATGGTCCTT
>JAEAOA010000691.1:0-2500 GCA_016746295.1 Potamilus streckersoni | reverse complement strand
TTGCTCCTTTTCTACATAGTGTGTGTAGTGAAAACAACACCCTTACAGTTATCGGAAAGGTGACAAATGAAAAGCAGTTATTATTACAGTAGAGTGTTTATGGCGCAGAAGTGCAATATTGACATCAAGCAAGTCAAGGGAACAGTCAAGTTTACAGCTGATGCACTTTCATATACATTGTTTCATGTATTATTTGTGTCATTCATAAGATTTCATCTTATGCAAGTTATCACCAGCATATTTGATTGCATATCAAGAGAAAAACCCTTGTTGAGTAGATCTTTATTTTGTTCTTTATTAAGGGAATTGTTATGTATATAATGTTTTAAATTGTTAAGTTTTCTAAATTTCTTATTTCATTACACCCTGTGGTGATGTAAACTTGAATGTTTGACTTGACTTGACCTTGCTCAAATTTACTTCATGTATGCCTGACATAAACTAAATTTTTATATTTGAAACAATTATACTTATAACCTGAGGTAAAGCAGAAAACTATAAAAGCTTGCAACTGAGAGGAAGTTTCATTAGCACCCTATCAAATCGAGTTGTATTATATGTTAAGGCAGTATTATTTAAGACTGGAATTTATTTCTTCAAATCATTGAATTCGATTCATTCATTCTCTGCAAAATATAAAGTTCTCTGACACAATTGTTTGATAGAAAAATTCACTAGACTATATAGTTAATTAAAAACTGAAATTATGTTGCTATGAAACAACAAAATAATGTTGTCAAATCAGCATTATTCAAGCTGCAACATATATATCAGCAATTTCAGTATTGAATTTAATTTTATTTTCTAAATTTTGTTCCGGACTTTAAATTATTCGGACTTGAGCTCGTAAATCCAGGATTGTTTTGCATTAAATTCGGAACACTGAATTTTCTTGTCCTACAATGTCACCTTGTTTTTATGGCAGTAATTTATGTGTTGATTTTCAAATGATTGTTGTTTTTCACTCTTTCTGTCATTTATTTTAAGAGGATATACTCTTAAGAATTGTCTATATTTATCTGTACGTTTTGCTCCATTTATCTATCCTTGGAGATGATACTGGATGCATTATATAATCTTTACGCTGTTATTTAATTCTAGATTTAGTGCGAGATCGTTGCATCTGTAGGCAACGCTAGATGTAGGAAAGTCTCTTTAGAAAGGCAGATATTGCTGGATTTATTTAATATCTAGACCTATATGCAATGCGTGATGACGTGCATGATAAATAGAGCTGTATGTAATGCGTGATGTAGTGTATGATCAAGAGCCCTATAAGTAATGAGTAATGAAGTGCATGATCACTAGACCTATACATGTAATGATTGATGTAGTGCATGATCACTAGACATATACATGTAATGCATTATGTAGTGCATGATCACTAGACTTTAACATGTAATGCATTATGTAGTGCATTATCACTAGACCTATACATGTAATGCATTATGTAGTGCATGATCACTAGACCTATACATGTAATGCATTATGTAGTGCATGATCACTAGACCTATACATGTAATGCATTATGTAGTGAATGATCACTAGACCTATACATGTAATGCATTATGTAGTGCATGATCACTAGACCTATACATGTAATGCATTATGTAGTGCATGATCACTAGACCTATACATGTAATGCATTATGTAGTGCATGATCACTAGACCTATACATGTAATGCATTATGTAGTGCATGATCACTACACCTATACATGTAATGCATTATGTAGTGCATGATCACTAGACCTATACATGTAATGCATTATGTAATGCATGATCAATAGACCTATACATGTAATGCATTGTGTAGTGCATGATCACTAGACCTATACATGTAATGCATTATGTAGTGAATGATCACTAGACCTATACATAAAATGATTGATGTAGTGCATGATCACTAGACCTGTATGTAATGATTGATGTAGTGCATGATCACAGACCTGTATGTAATGATTGATGTAGTACATGATCACTAGACCTATACATGTAATGCATTATGTAGTGCAATGATCACTAGACCTATACATGTAATGCATTATGTAGTGCATGATCACTAGACCTATACATGTAATGCATTATGTAGTGCATTATCACTAGGCCTGTCGATAATGCTTGATGTAGTGCATGATCACAGACCTGTATGTAATGATTGATGTAGTGCATGATCACAGACCTGTATGTAATGATTGATGTAGTGCATGATCACAGACCTGTATGTAATGATTGATGTAGTGCATGATCACTAGACCTATACATGTAATGCATTATGTAGTGCATGATCACTAGACCTATACATGTAATGCATTATGTAGTGCATGATCACTAGACCTATACATGTAATGCATTATGTAGTGCATGATCACTAGACCTATACATGTAATGCATTATGTAGTGCATGATCACTAGACCTATACATGTAATGCATTATGAAGTGCATGATCACTAGACCTATACATAAAATGATTGATGTAGTGCATGATCACTAAACCTCCA
>JAEAOA010000690.1:125000-140068 GCA_016746295.1 Potamilus streckersoni | reverse complement strand
AATGCATCATCGGTCACTTGTTAATATTGATGCTAATATTGTTCCTGTTGTTACATCGTTCACGTGTTCGCATTACTGCTAATGGACACGACTCAGTATTATCCTCTCTGCACATATCTATTTCAGAGAAAAGGATGATCCCAGTGTTTATGTATTTTGGACACCTTTCTTTCTGCACCTCCCTCGCCCAACTATTAATAACACATTTTCGAAAACAGGTGTCGTGTTGAAACTCCAAAACGTATCAACATCAGAATTTATTGCTATGTTATATTGATTTTGTTTTCTTTTTTAATCCATTCTTCCTGTCCATAAATTGTTTCTTCTTTCTATATAAGTTAGTAAAGATCACACCGACATTTAAAAAGAATGGCATTTTGTTTATACAAGTTTGTTAGTTAAGACAGCTTTTATAAATCCGATAGTAGTGTAGCATTGTTTGCACATCAAAAAACAAAACAACCTGGGAATCGAACATTCGATGACGCAGAGGAAATTATGTATTATTATAAATTCTGGTGAGGTGATCAAACTAGAGATCACATATATGCCAAGTGAGTAACTTGATTTTAACGAGTTGTATCGGCTGAAACTATAAATAAACAGCGCTAATAATGCATGTAAGGGTGTTGAAAAAGATCATTAAATTGTACACTAGGTACACAAGAATACAATCATATTTAGCCTGGTTTTAATTATTATTCTACAAAGATCACATAATATAAAAAACAGCAGCCTAATGAATACAGCGCAAAGAACAAAAACAATGAAACATTAATTTTCAATTTTCTTTGATTTTAAGATCTTGACGAACTGTTCACCGCTAACAATCATGCAGCCTTTGGCAAATAAATATGTCTCAATTTCAATGATACGTTGATTAAAATGGCTTGTGTCATGATTAGAAATATACAATTACCATGTTGTATGTACTATATTTAGGTAGACATAAAATTTTATTTGTATGTCAAGTTCGTATGGCAAGAACATACGTATTTTATTTTTATTTATTTGAATATCAATTTTGTAAGCCGTTTGAGAACATATTACTTTAAAAGGAAATTCAATCCAAAAGAACGCATATTTGTATCTTAAATTTGACTAAAGGGTTGTTTCTACTGCCCTAGACGAAAATGTATAAATAGTATACTACAAAAACGTAAATAGTCACTGTGTAGAAGTATACTGTTATATATACAATAATTAATGTTTCATTCTGTTTGTGATATGGAATTTTATGTAGTGATGCATACAAATAAATACTTAATATATCGGAATAAAATATATAAAACCATTGTATTTGTTTTCCTTCATTATTGATTACACTTTTCATTCTCCATCATCCTTCAGCTCAATGGCTCAGGTGTCTGAAAGCATCATGTTTGGTTCAAACCAACATTAAACAGTGCAGTGTCATACTATGAAATAATGTAGCTTGAGGTACAGTGCTTTCTAAAGAAGGAAAAATACATACAACAAAGTTCGAAGTTAGGGAGTTCTCGACTCCTTTTCTAGACAATAATGTTTTCATGTTTTTTGTTAATTATTGTTTTCTATTTTCTTTTTCCAAATTATAGACTGGTCTTGTTCTTCAACATAATTTATTTGCAAATTAAAGCACTGTTAATGTTCTATCAATTGTGTCCTTGTTCAGCTGATCGTGTGGGAAGCCATTCGTTTTATCCACCCATAAATCTAAATCCTCTATTTAGACGAACTGGATATCGACAGTGAGAATTAGAAAGTTCCCACGTACTTCTTTTTTACTTTTATCGATCACAAAATCTACAAATTATTACAAAAAAATATATAAATATTTATTGTAATCAATTCATTATAGCCACAAGCCGGTTGTCTTATTTACTCTCGCTGATTGGCTAATAAACTGGCGTGATTGACAAGTGAAAATGTGTCAATTACGTATACCAATATACACTTATATATTAAGACAAAGTGTTTCTCATTATTTTACGCATATATGTGTTCAATATGAGCGCAAAATATATATTTTACATAGCTCGTAACAATACAAAATTAAGACAAAGTCTCAAACATATTACTCGAATCAAGACTTATATTTTGCATAGCTGGTGTCGAGTACAAATTAAAGCTATGTCACGTGTTACTTGAATCAATGTTTGACATATTGCAGTCATGTTTTCCTTTGTAGAAAGCAGGAATCTGGTGGGCGTCATTGAGCAAATGAATTTTTATATTATTTATTAATTCATAATTCCTGAGCATTTAAAATGTAATTGCTTACCTAACGTTAATATTGGCTACATGTTTACAAACTAGAAGCAAATTATGCGGAGAGAAGGCACTAACTTGTGTGTTATCTTCTAAAACTTTATACATATATGGACAAGATGACTAAAACCTTGTTCATTATTCTGGAAAGGTCGACGCGCCATCATGTTTTCTCTGGCAAGGCCTGCCTTTTTCTAAAGTAGGTGTAAAGAGGAGATACTTATATTCTTCTGGCAAAGCCTACTATTTTCTATGAAGTATCTAAAAGGAGCCCATTGTTTTGTTCTCAGTTTTACAAGCCTTTATATTATGAGCCATACAACAAGGTGGAGTAAAGGCAAAATAGAAAATGCCAGACAAGTTTGTGAGTACTTTTCCTAATTAGGTAAATAAGCCATTTGTTTAGCAATCCTACGCAGTATCAACACTGATATCTAGCGATTCAAGCTTACAACACCTATAATTAGGCAGATAACTGACTATTCAACAAGTCTGACTGCACCTTAGTTTCTTCTGAAGCTTACATCACTATGTAAGAGATCTTGTTGGTAGATTGTGGATTTTAGCGCTTATATTGTAAAGCTATATAGCACGATACAAAAGGTGTAGCATAAAATAACATTATCAGAAAGGTTTGTTACCAATGAGCGACAAAACGTCATAAAATCCCCACATCGATAATATGGCGATATTGTGAAAATATATGAAGGTTCCAGACCAACGGGGATTGTAAATGGTATGCATAATGGATGATTAGATAATACAATATAAATTTTGAATGATTAACAGCACAAATGTGTATCATATTTACTTCATGTAAATGGAAATGCTATTATTTTTATCAGTTTTGAACATTATCTAATTTCCTTCAAGATATTTAATATAAAAGACATATATACCCTGTCAAAAACGTTCCTTTATTTGTTAATCGTTGAGTAACTATAACATGTACAATATATCATAAAGTGCTTGAAGGTGAATGAGTCATTGTATGAAACACATTCAGGTTGGTATTGACCCTTTATTATATAGGAGTGAGTTATTAAGTATGACCAATTGTAATTCTTGCAACGACTACCTTGCTGCTACGGATGGTTCTGTAGGAAGGAGGTCATTTGGATGGTTCTGAACGAAAGTGTTCATTCGGATGGTTATGTAGGTTGATTTCATCACATGGAGCTTGTTGTTGCAGCATAATTACAAAATGTCTACCACTTATTCAATAAGGAATTTTTTATTTCCAGGTTTAAAATTTGTGCTTGATAGTTTAAAATTGAATGGCTATAGAGATAGGACCGCTTTAGCAGAGTAGTCAGCTTTTTCATTGCATTTAATACTGTCGTGGTTGGGTAGCCAACAGTATACTAGAGTAGGAGCAGTTGACAACTGGGTATTTGTGATGAGGACATCAGCCATTAATAGCTTTTAAAACTTCTTATTGTGAAGTGACTGAGGTAATAGTAGTAAATAGGAGAAGATGAGTTTTAAAATCTGTTTGGTTTCGATATATTTCATACTTTAACTCTTTTGTATATATTTCTTCAGGCTAAAATGATGTACCATAGGACTAGGTCAAAGCTGTCCTAAATTCTGAAAGTGAAAATGGTTGATTATAAATTTCTGAATTATTTGATGTTTTTTAAGTGTATTTTCTTGTGCTGATTTTTCAGCCTTCAAAAATCCGCTGAATAATTAGATTATGATGAAGTTTTGAGAAAAACTGTCAGCAGCAGCATTTGCTATGTCGTCCTTGGAGTGAGAGATTATTTTGCATACTTTTAGATGACAGAAGGAATTGGTATTTCCGTTAACGTTTATATATTACGGATTTTATCCCATACTTTCTTTATAGACGAACAAGAATTTAAATTATAAATAGTATTTCAACGATGCTTTCTCAAATTATTTGGCCCCGAATATGCGGTCCATGCTTAAAATTTCGGGCACAGGACGTTTGTTATCTCCGTGCTTCTAGGCGTTGCTTAATGGTTCCTCTACAGTTTTTTGTGAATCATGCTTGTCGGGTTCTTTTAGAGGCAGGTGATGACTTAATAACGGTTGTTTTCTGCAATCTAGAGTAAAATATATTTAAAATGTTTAACAGGATTATTGACGTTTTAAAAGTATATCTGTTAAGTCTGATCTTGCAAGGTGTTTCAAACTTGGTTCAGTTAATCTTTAACTTCCATTGTGGAATTGGCTCAACGAGGGTATAGTTATTGTATTTGATAGAGAGAGAGAGAGAGAGAGAGAGAGAGAGAGAGAGAGAGAGAGAGAGAGAGAGAGAGAGAGAGAGAGAGAGAGAGATTGGGAATTGGTCATTTGTGTGAAGGTGTGAAGGTGACCATAATTAGCCCATTAAAGACATATTTTACAAAGAAAAAATTGTAATGAATCATCTGAACTATAGTATATTTCGCTATAACAAATATTTCACAAACAAGCGCAAACATAATGGTAATTACAGAATCCTCTAGAACACAAGATTTAAAATAGTGTAAAAATTGCACTTTTGAATCTGATGGTATTGATATTATTTGGTGTCCCATCCATTGACAGCTTTCGGAGGTGGCTAAACCTTAGAAAGCCAAAATATGTTAGAAATGGCGAAACGTTATGTATAAATCAATTCATGCCTTGTGTATTCTTTGACTTTGTTAATTTCTGAACAGCAAAGGCGATGTAAGCACTGAACAAAATCCCAAATATACGAGGCAAAGCAAGACAATATTGCGAACGTCAAGATGTCAGCAGATCTAGAGATTTGACATGTTAAGAAAATTGAAGATTTCAAATTATTCAATTATACTAATGAAGAAGTGTTGAGATTTTCTCCGTTAAGCTTTATATTTTCTGTATAGGCGCTTCATAGAATTACCAAAGCATGTAACTGATGTGCATACAAGTGTATACGTCTAAACATACTACCATTTAGAGAAATGGCTTTAGTCGGTTCAAAGGAATATACTGCGTAATATTTGGTAAAGATTTGTGATCCTGGATAATTACAGGAAATGTAGTGAAGTCAGTATGTACATTTTACAAATCCATTATCCATTTATTCTTCCATATCCACTAATTTTGACTCATCTTTCTTTCCTATATGTTTGAGGCATCAAAGTAGCCCCTAAAGGTGACAGAGGTATACCTATTTTGAAATATAGAAATCGTATGAAATATTGACTCACATTCGATGTCATATAACCTTCCCCATAAGCTTTGTTTTCCAAAGGCAGAGATTGTCAACCGGTAAAATATATTCATCATTGTTTTTTAAGCCATGGTGATAACATCACATAAAGCTTTGGCTATATTAGTTGATCTAAACGATAAAAATAATATGTGCTCCTTGCTGACTGGCCTTCCATGTTATTCAACTGTATGGCTTTAACTATCTATCTCTAAGTTCCACTGGTCATGTCAATTTTAATTTTTTGTACTCATCTATTATATTATCTTCTGTTATACCCTAACAATTCAAATATCTAGTTCATTTAAATAGTTAAAAGTAGCTGAAGGTAGAGACTTTGAAATGCACGGGAAAAAGTAATGATTTGGATTCAGCAGATTCTGGAATTCTTTCTCAAAAATCTGTTAAGTTAGATACACATTAGTTCAATGTCAATCTTTTAGAAAGTGTAAAGCACATGGTATGTATATTCTGTATTCTTAATGCTTGTTATAAATACGCATTAAAAAGACAAATCTAGACAAATATTATATACTTGAGCATATACAGGTGACACCGAAATAAGAAACACAACCATCATGATCGTCATCAGAGTTGATAGATTAGAGATAGAATTAGCAGAGTTAATGTAATTTTAATTAAAACTTTTAGCACTGTTATCACTATTATTACCTGTTGCATGACATTTCTTCTTGTTCCATCTCATATTGTTTGCCATTAGTTGTTTCTCCTAATATATAAACTAAACATTCCCTTTTTATCAGGTGTCATATATATTAGGATATATAGGTTCAGTTATAGGAACGACCTTATCTACAGTTATAGTTATGATCTTAGGTACAGATATAGGTATGACCTTAGGTACGGTTATATGTATTTAATCAAATGCAGCACAAGAATAAACATTGCTTCAATTATCAGTACACTGTACATATTTGTTTAGTTATAATTTATTTTGACTTTTGTTCCACCAAATAGTTATGCCACTGAAATTTGAGTCTAAAAATAAAGTTTATCTTTTTGCAAAATTTTTAGAAACTTGCTGAAAGTTGACAAACTATAACTTAACCTTTTGTCTTTGATGCCAAATTAACACATATATGAATATTTTGTTGAACGTCGATGGAAGAATCCAAAGAAAAATTGTTTCGCAATTTTTATTACCGGAAAAAAAGAATGCCAATAGGAGGTGAATTTAGTGCTTACAATTTAACGACTTTGCTTTGCTTCCTAACTCCAAGTCAGAGTCAGAGTGTGGAAAGAGGTCCGATGCGATCTCCTTCATGTACAATGGAACAACTATTCTAGGCAGGGGCAGCTTCGGTTGACTGGTCTGTGAGCCAAAATTGTGACATTAAAGGTGAGATTCAAATCATACCATCTGAACCATCCGGGTCGGTTAGTTTTGGACAAAGTTCTTTAATTGCTTCAGGACAAATTACCCCATACGTTGCAAACACTGAACAAACTCCCACCCCAAACAAATTATATTTAAAAGTGAGTTGTAATGTATCAGCACTTATGTTTATCAGCATCACGAAATAGTAAGAGGAACAATGTACAGTAAGTACATCAATATTTGCCCCATCAATGGAGAAAGCTATGAAACAACAGCGTCAAAAATCATCACTGAAATTGGCAATTAGCTAAGCTTGAAGTTAATATCAAACTTGAACTGGTTTTTTTTAAATGAAAGTAGTAATACCTAAACTGGAAGCTAATGTCACAATTTAATTATTAAAGTGATAAATACAAATGATGAACTTACAGCATAGCGAAGTAAAACCAAACTAGTCCCTATAAAGGTATATGGAAAATCTGAACGAATGAAAAGTTCCTTATAAGTTTTTATACCGGAAATGTAATGGTCCTCCAACAACAGAAACGTTGTCATTATAGCGTTGTCTAGAATTATTTGTAATTATTTATAACAGTTCCAGAATAATGTTATTGTCTAAATAATGATCACGGAAAAAATTTAAGTACAATATAAAACAAGTCTGCAGACTTACAGCTTTGATATAAGAAAAACAACAAACACCTATTCCTTTGAATTGTCCAACGCGAGGGTGAACCACTTTTATTTACAGACTGCAATAAAGTAAGAAATTTGATTTGGTTTTATAGGTTCAACATAATTTTTTAGCACACGATGGGCTATGCATGGTGTACAGCATATGTAGTGATTGTTTTTGTTTTTCTGGGGCTTAAGGCCATTTTGAAGCACAAGATAGGCTATTCATGGCGGTCAGTATTAATAGTGGATGAAGAAACCGGGAATTCCGCGGTAAGAATTACCGACCCACGAGAAACTACTGCAAGCTTTCTCATATATCCACATTCGCCGAATCTTAGACTCGAACCCACGCAAATATAGTTGAAATGGCAGTGATCCGTAACGGAGAGCGCTTTAGATCACTCAGCCACTCGGGGCCTAATATTTAGTGCAGGAAGAACCGAAGAAAACTTCTGAAAGAACTACCAACCCACCGGAAGCTACTGGAAAGCTATCTCACGAACCTATGATGGCTGAGCCGAAACTAGATCCGAAGCAAATAGCACATAAGACCACTTGACGACCCGTGCCCCATATTTACAAAGCATAGAAGATGAGAACTTGCATAATAATGGTTAAAGTTTAAAGTCTTTAAATTATTATAGATGCAGAAATATCACAATAACAAAATTAGATCTATAATATTTTACCATTTTAGTAATATATTGGAGATAAAATCAAAGCAAGACTTAATGTGGTTGGTTTTCCAATATGTGGAGAAGAGAGGTATTAGATTTGATCGATATGGAATCCTTCTTTGACTATATACACATGACAAAAGCGTTAGTAAATAATATTTAAAACAAGAAATGGATATTCAAAATGAATCAGTAATTCTGATAGAATTTGGTAATGCATTAGAGGAAGAGGTATTTATTTACAGTTTTAAGGTATAGCGACTGGGCTAAATTGTTAATTTTGAAAAGTGAAAACGAAACCTAAATTAGCTACACGCTTCTAATCAGAGCAGGCATATAACATAAAATTAAAGGTTTAGCCACCAGATGATGATGTCGCTTATATTGAAGTTAGACTAAATATACGATATCGTATGATAATGGACCTGACTACTATCTGAAGGAAATTGTTGTCATAAGAACCTTCTGAAATGTAAATTCTGCTTTGAACTCTGTTTTCTAATTCGACTCTGAGTTCATCAGTACCTTGTGATGCTTTTGCAAAGAAACGGTATTTTGATATATCACTAAACACGCTGATCACCGAATGCACTTCAGCATAATTAAAATTTACAACCAGTACATTTAATATGGACCGCTTTATATGCACTATATGACCCGTAACGTCTGTTGAAATACGTAACTAGCCATACGTTCTTGATCACCTTCTAGAGAGTTATAAATATCTTGCACAAATTCGATGCCTTACTACACGAAAGCTTCCTTTCTTTGAGCAGCTGGCAGATTTATGAAGCTACGCTTGGTTGGCACCTTAAAATAAGGTATAAGTATGAAGAAATATCCTTTCTGTCGCTTGTTCTTGTCACTTGTTTTAAGACCACAGAGTCGTAACATATACCTGATGTAGAAAACACGCGGCTTTGGCAAATATTATTGTTCTCTCCAGCAACTGGAAAATTTCTTTGCATATTCCTTGACGAGAGCATCTGTGCTGGCTGTATGCGTGGCCAAGTTACTTATCTGTTCTATCGACATATTGAGCGGTCCTGTCATGGAATCGCCAGATTCTATTAAAAGTTATAATTGAAACACCGTTGACATTCTCATTAACCATGTCAATCTGTGTGATGACTCATTATAATATACTGCCTATGTGCATCATACAATTCGATTAGAAGACGTCAGAAAATCACGAAATACTACTTTGTTTGTTGATTTTTTATATACAGATTCAAGTAATTGATAGTCGTTCCAACAGGCTGAGGAAAGACGAATCTACAACCAAGTCGTTATGATTACGTTCAGTCTAACAGCAGATTTAGGAGCTACAAAACTATACTGAAAACAAGAAAAACACTCTATCAAATCCATTTTGTTAACTATATATGATTTGATATTGATCAACAATTCTGCAGAAAGACTAGTATGAACGATGGCGACTTTCATGTTAACATCAACGCAGTGAACAGTCTATTGATAAATGTTTATGCGCTGAAGGATTGTATGGCACATAGCAACCATATCTAAGTTATTTACAGCTTCAGTCCCAATGCAATCTCTGATGACAGTGAAGCAACTGATTTGCTCTACAGTAAATAATATGTTAAGTATACTAGAATTTGATATGTTAATTACAGACCTTATTAGGAACCGCGCGAACTTAAATAATGAGTTAAAATACCATATTATTTGCAAGTAAAATTGATTAATATTTGGTTTGATAGATGCAATGCTGTCATGTAGAGCAATATAAATTGGTTCTGCTGATTCAAGTGTTTAAAACGGAGATTCTTCAAGTAGCAGTTAAACAAGGACCATAAAAAGGTCCCCTACGACTGCAAAGGTCAAATAGGCCATACAGAAATCGCACAACATATCAAACATCATAATGGGCAAATGCATTTACAAGCTGTGTTGAAGCCGAAGCTGTTGTCTCAATCGGAGGAGCCTTTGTAGACCCATAAACTCCTAAATGCAATATCGGCTTTAGTTAGCTGCGAGCACTGACTGATGACGTTTGCATGATGTAGCCTTAGAGTTTAATTTTTTGTTGTGATATTGTGATATATATATATATATATATATATATATATATATATATATATATATATATATATATATATATATATATATATATATATATATATATATGTCAAGTAAATCTGGTTTTGGAGCGAGTTTATTTCATCACATATTGGCAAAGTCCAGTAGGTGTAGCAGATGGACACGCTGTTATTATTACCAAGTTATTTTCCTGGATTCCAAAAGTAACACCATCTATTTATCGTGCACTGGAATTAGTCTTTTTTCTACATATAGCAAGTTTACTTTCCTCAGATGTTCATATACAGTAGCATAGCGCATCTGAATGTGAAGTTACCAGTAAAATGGAAGCCAGCCACGCTGACTCAAAGCAAGATGCCAAGACACGTGTTTATTGCACTTCAGCCTGCCACACGAGATTTTTAAGCAGTCAAGTATTTGACAACAGGGTTCTAAGTAAAAGTGCTGTCAGAGTCGATGACAGATGGTATCACGGTACTAATTGCTTTTCCATAGACCGCAATGCTAATGTTTTGCGAAAAAAATATACTTTCTATCCTACCTCAGCATGCATGTCACACACTGTCACAGAGAACAATGTTAGATTGTTAATTTGATAACATCGAAAATAGGTACTCCATTGCGTTTAAGAGCGATAACTCTGCTGGAACTAGACAGGGGTAAGAGTTATCTAGTTACACCGGACACATTTTCAGTCATGTGTACCACATTTTAAAAAAATCTTAAAAAATACAAAATGTGATCTAGATATGAATTAACATAATTTCACATGTTGCCAAGAGGCTCAACTTTTTTTAAAGCCTAACAGAAAGTACAACTCTTACAAAATGCACCAATCACAGCTAGTTTTGTCGTTTATTTCTGAATGTAATGTTCCTACACCTGAAGCTCCTCCCACCTGGGGTTGTACAATTGGTACCGTTATACCAGATAGTATCCCGAGTTTGAACTCGAATGTAATTTTTCTGCGCTAACTAATAATTGTTCCAGAGCGTTCTTTATTGTTATTGAATATATGCAAAAATATAACTAACTCGATACAGGAACTCGATAATATTATTAGACGAATTCGCGAATATGTATCATATTTTTCATTTTGATGGCTCCATACTTATCAGAAAACGGCAGTGATCATCTAAAATAATCTGATTTCATTAACTTTATACAGATATATAATCTAATAACTTACACCTCAGTGCGTGTTATTTGAAGCCAGCGCAACAGACGTCAGATTAGAAGGCACACAAAATGCCAGACTTGTCAATCAAACTTGGTATCAGCCAGCTGTGCCAGTAAATATATTACACGGTATACAATATAGCTAGGATTAAAGTTTAAACGTTAACTTCGGAATTGTCTACAAATCAAACTACATACTACTTGTATTCTAGTTACTGTCAATTTTGCTTAATGGCCAGTTAGAACTGAGTAAGATTAATAAGATTAGTACTCTAGCTAATGACAGATTATATTATCCTAATAGGTCACGAATTCAAGTATAATGACAGCATCATAGTGTTGATCGTACGGGTAGGATAGTCATCATTCAACTTCTTCTAAAACAAAACAAATACGTGGTATATGTGCTAAATGTAGCAAGATTAAATCCCGTTTTGACAAGAGAGAGTATAAAGTGTTTAAGTTAGACTTATCCAAAATGTCCGAGAATGGCCGGCCTAACGAAACACTGAACTATACATTTGTTAAATTGAATCAGAAATATTAAGGATCATCATCATTATCAACTCAGTCACAGGATGTGCGAGTGGGAGTCTATATTGTAGTTGTTGCAGACGTACTGGGAAGTCTGAGTTACTTGGGTTGCCATTTCACACTTCTTTCTCACACTTTTCTCTGCGGCCAGTTTGCCACTCACATCAGCGACTACTATACCCTTGCTGACCATCAGTCTCCATGTGCCTCGGTCCTCGGTCCTCGGTCTGCATGTCCCAGCATGTCTCTCTTGCACACATCCTTGAAGCGGAGTCAGGGGAGGCTGACTCTTCTGGTGCCAGTGACCAGCTGTCCATATAGGATATCCTTTGGCAGCCTCCAATCCTCCATGCATAGGACTTGTCCCAGCCATCGAAGGGAGTTTGGTACATCAGAGAGCACTTGTGTGGGATGTAGTCTTGCCTTCAGAAGGAGTTGAGTCGCCTCTCTTGTCTCATGCAAGTGCTTTAGGTCATATATATATATATATATATATATATATATATATATATATATATATATATATATATATATATATATATATATATATATATATATATATATATATATATATATATATATATATATATATATATATATATATATATATATATATATATATATATATATATGAGGTTGCTGACAACGCAGGCATAGTAGACTTGAGTCTCTGTGTGCACAGTCAGCGCGCTGTTTTCCTTCGTTAGTCGAACCATGATGGTGTTTGCTTTTCCAAGCATTCTCTCCATTTCCACATCAGTAGAAATAGTGTTGCTGATAGCTGACCCTAGGTAAGTAAAGTTGTTCAATACTTCAAGGTTGACAACGTTGATTTGGATAGAGGGGCAGTAGTGACATCTTGTGGAAGGATGTTTGTATTTTTCAGGCTTATGATGACTCCGAACTACTTGAAGGCATCAGCAAAACGGTATCTCAGTTCCTGGAAGACATCCTCGGTGTGGGTCACAGGAGCCGCAAGGAGCATCTCTTTCAGCAGCACTGATCTCATATTGGTATGCGAAAATTGTGCCAGGTCAAACAGCTCCCCAGTCGGACTTGGTGTGTAGATATACATCAGTGTACGTCTCAAAGGTGTGTTACAGGAGCAGGGAGAAGATCCCGAAAAGGGTCAGCGCCAACACGCAGCCTTGTTTCTCTCTGCTGTTAATGTGGAAGGCGTCTAAATAGGATCCATCACATAGGACTGTACAATTCATGTAAGCATGGAAGGAGATCATTATGCTGCAAAGTTTTGGAGGTCCGCCGATCTTCCCAAGTTGTTAAATAAGCCCTTTCTACTGACCTGATCGAAGGCTTTAGTGAGGTCGATGAACATTATGTAGAGTGGCTGACCTTGCTCTCTGATCTTCTGTTGGAGTTGTCGGTTGAAAAAGATCATGTCTGCTGTCGACCTGCCTGATCTGAATCCGCACTGTTGATTCCTGGTACACGTGGTCCATCAGCAGCTTCAGCATGTTAGGGAGCATACACTTTGCCAACAATGCTGAGGCAAGAACCACAATGGTGACGTCGCGCATGTCTTAGGGGACTGCTCTATCCTCCCTACATGGGCAGAGTAACTCATGCAGCGGCTGTAGTAATGTTGATTTCCCACGTTTAATGGCTTTAGGCTGGATGCTATCGCTACATGGTGTTTTCTCGTTTGGGAGAGAGTCGATGGATTTGCTGAGATTCACTAAGTTTGTCACTTTGTCGATTTTCTCATTGGTGGGCAGTTCCAATATGCTTCTAAGGGACGCATCAATGACTGAGAGAGTAACGATCTGAATAGTGATCGACTATCTTGCTATCTGTTGATAGCTGTCTATGATCTTCTGTCCCGTAAGAGATTTTAGCTGGGCAACTTTTTTCACTGTAGGGCCTATGACCTTCTTCATGCCACTGTGCATGCCTTGGATGTTACCCGACACAATTGTTGTCAGTACTCGTTAGAGCACTGTCTATTTATGTGTTGAGTGGTGCTTTGAGCTCCTCTGAGGGCAGCAAGCGTCCACTTGTTTAGGTATTTTTGTAAGCTATGAAGTCTTCTCGTTTGTATTCGATTATTGCTTCCATCCTTGAAATGTGTGCATTGAAAGGTGTCCTGGTTTGTCCGTTCCTTCTTGCCAAACGTGGATATTGCTGTGCCATAGATGGCATTCTGCTGTGTGGAGCGACCGAGTGCCCGGCGGTATGACTGGGTGGGCAGACTGGGCTCTTTTGCCTTGGCAGGCAGTCAGTCTAATAGAAGGAAAACTCTTAACTCCAAACCCAAAATAGCAGGCCGTAATGTCTCAGGATCATTTTATTAGCAAAATTTATCCGCAACATCTCTAAGACACATCAGGCAAATATCTATTAATCTGCACTATAATCCTGAAACAAGACATGTATCTGCAGCAGTAAATATCATATATGCACTCTGTAAACAAGATATACTATGAAGCTAATCATATCTGCTTTCTGCAATAAAATACTTACGTTTTATAGAGAAATTATATTTATTTTAACGTCTGTAGGTAGGTAGCACATTTTGCTAGCTACAGGCTTGTATATCGCAGACTTGTTTTGTACACTTAGCATCAAATTTATAGTTTGAGAGACGTAATCAAAACTGAATGGATTTTTCCTCATCCAGGCAGGTTTCTAGCGATGAATTTCACATTTTTCATTAAGATGCGTGAACACTTCATGCGACAAGATAAATCTTATCGGCTATGTTTCGGCCACATTGTATTTTAAGGTAAATAGATCCTAGATTCCACGTAGTTGTATTCGACGTAGAAACGAACATTCGCATCTTCGCTTTCATTAGAATCATATATCTTTATCAAACGAAGTTAGATATCATGCGATATACTATTATTTATCGCAAATACGTTTATTTTCAGGAGATACATATTGTTCGAAACAATCCAAAAACTACACAGAGAGCCTATCTCATCTTGATCTTACTGCAGTGTCGCCAACAGAAAATCGCGAAATACAGCTTTTGAAAACATGAGTTTAATACAAAAATCTTTCTTATAGAAAAACAACGATTTGAGCTCCAGTCACGGGACGAAGTTGCTATCTGCTACGAAAACAAGTTGCTGACGCATGATAGCGCAGATTATGTATAAAAAAATATTTGCTTGCGGGTATAGGAATAATACAT
>JAEAOA010000690.1:0-120000 GCA_016746295.1 Potamilus streckersoni | reverse complement strand
ACATTTCTACAGAATTATCGTTCGTAATGTGTTACATGGAACGCTTAAACATATGGGACGTTTTATCAGTTAATTTCTAGAGTAAAAAGTGTTTTATTCATGAATTGGGAGAGATAACAAAAAACGAAATAGTTGTTACGCGACCATTTGTGAGATAGGTAACTGATGAAAACAGGTGCTAGGCGACCGTCTGTGAAAAAGGTAACATATATAATTTGCTAACATCCTAAGCACGGCCATAAATCTTTTATAGGCAATGTAATATGCCATGTAAACTATACTTTCTATCCATTTGTATTGAACTGTTATATTTATCATTGCATCTACCATAGCACTTAGTTCTTTATCGTATCCTTTCACCTGGCTCAGATGTCAAAATTCTTTCAGGTGCATTTGACAGCCAGTCTTAATATTTTGCATCAGACGAGTCCAACTGAAAACTGAAGAGACCCAGATACTGCCGTCGCATAATGCGCCAGAATATCTGGATCTGTGCAGTTTGTTAGGAGTAATCTGTAAAACAAACAAGATAGACACTGATATGTAGGCAAATTATGTTACGGCAGATCATAATCTTTTGTTATTTGCAGTTTGACTCAATTTATAAGCGTGTGTATATGTACAATATGCACCATCATTATGAATGTAGGAACAATTTTTGAAGTGATTTTCAAGCTCTGCTGAAACTTACGGAATCGGACAAAATTAAATATGCAGTATCTGTTGATAAATTATATAATACTTTATGTTTGCAACCTTGAGTTACAAATCTTTTGTTCATGAATCGTATCTTACACTGCTTGTTGTTTGTGTTTTAGCAGTAGGAATATGAGAGGTACACACTGAGTACACTATGAACTTACCACCCACCCCACCCAAGTATAAGCTATTACCATTTTGGTCGTCACCATTTAAAAATTTAAACTTAATTACAAACGAATAATAATCTATTTCACTGTTATTAAATGCATTAAAATGAAAATAGTTTAAAAATACTATTTGAATTGATTTAATTTAGATTAAAATACCTTTAGTTATTTTTTTTCCTTAAAGAGAGCATACTCTTTGTTGTGTATCTTAGGTCACATCAGAAGCTTGACACCGATTTCAGCCCATATATATTTAATAGATTTCCTTTCTAAAGATAAAGTATATTAATGATTAATCTGCAATTAAATTTTAATAAGGTGGATATTAAAAAGAACTCGCCTCGTGTGATTATAAAATCATGCATTAATTTTCCTGCGAGAAATGAAACTACTCTTTGGAGATGAGAAAATCTCTCAGCATCTAACCAAGTACACACAACAAGAAGATTATTCACTTAATAAAGTAATATTTTAATTGTCTTGGTTGTCTTTTACTAGAAGCATATTCAATGTCATCATTCTGTATGCATATTCAATGTCCTCATTTTGTATGTATAATCAATATCCCCATTCTGTATACATATTAAATGTCCTCATTCTGTATGTATAATTTAATGTCCTCATTCTGTATGCATATTCAATGTCATCATTAAATATGCATATTCAATGTCCTCATTCTGTATGCATATTCAATGTCCTAGTTTTGTATGTATAATCAATGTCAACCTTGTGGGCATTTCTTAATTCTACCTCTAATGAAGAATACCTACTAATGTTATATCCAATTGATAATTTGTTAACACACCGACGAAACTATCTACATTATTATCTTGGACTTCTTAAAAATAAAATCTGTATTAAGACAGTTTTTGACATGGCTTACGTCACAGCCTAACAGCATGTAAGGAAATTATAATTCGTAATGTTTAATGATTATTCGAGCCAAGAAATGATTCATGAGCAAAATGTGTATTTAAAAATGTTTGGTTTTTAGTTATTTTTGAATCGGAAATCTTCGCAAAACAAAACTTATTTGTATCATACCAGTCTTCTCATTGTTGGGTCAGAAAAGTCTGAATGGAAGGGTTATAAGTCCGGTTCCATCCCAAAGAATTTATTGCAGTTTTTAAATGTTTTAATCGGAATATTTTCACTATATTATTTTTACGTTTATTTGTACAACTTTTGGACCACTAGAGAGCAGCGTTGGCACAGTAATTAGTGTTTGATACTCGCATTCGAGGGGGTAAGGGTTGGAATTATACCATCTGACCAGCCTGGGTCAGCTACCGTAGTGCATTTCCGATTCAGCTGCTATACTTTAATTCCCTGGGCTCTAAATAACCTGCTTGTTTTGCTGTGCCGTAAACCTTCATGATTACGGCAAGAAAATGAAGAAAGTATGGATTGTTTATTTACCATTACCTTGGAAGTTGCAAATTACGCTCAACGCTCGAATGGTGGGGTGGGTCTTCGCATATGTATAATAACTCGAATCACGCCTCGATTGCACTAACATTTGTTCAAATACTCGATGACATAGCTGGCATACAATGTGTTTAGTTTATTTTGATACCTTAAAAAAAACATGCTCTCATTTTTTGTATTAACTGGCTAGCATTGATAGTAGTCTTAACTAAATTTGTTCAAACATCGAAACATTATTCTTCCCGAAACGTTAATTTTAAAGCAGGGTCATAGCTTTTTGAGTTGATCAACATCAACATGATTACGGCAAGAATGAACATATAAGATATAGCGTGTTCAATGATTCCTTGGAATGTTTTATGATTGAGAATATATATATATATATATATATATATATATATATATATATATATATATATATATATATATATATATATATATATATATATATATATATATATATCAACATAAGAAATAAATTTTCATTCGATTAAATTTAGGATAAACAAAGAAGTAAAACACAAATATCAGTTTTAAAATTTCAACATATTACTGGGTTAAACTTGCATACGTTTGATTCGTATTGTAGATCCTGAATTTGAATTGAATGACTTTTGGCAATATAAAGGAAAATAGATTATAGTAATAAGGGGGAAAATGTTTTCAAATTTTAAAAACCAAGTAACTAAATGTACAACAAAAACTTGTCAAATTTGACTATCGTAATCAATGAAATTTCAGAATGTTCTGAAAAGTCTTTATATCATTTATGAAAGGATAATGGTGTAACATTTATAACTTTCCTTTACATCAATTATCATAAAAGATGAAGAATAATTCAAATGTTTGAATTAAATAAGAAACAAACGGAAAATGAACGAGAACAATCGTGAAAGAATAAACAGAGTGAAGTAATAAAAACAATCAGTCAGTGAAAGCATCTTCGTTGATTTGCAAACGAATAAAATGATGAAGAAAATATGCACAATTCTTCAACTCATATTTACAACCTATTACCTGAACAATTATTTGAATTATGTGAATATTTTATAGCATTTGTTGATAATAATGGAGTAAATTGTAATTAACTCTGGGAAAACAACGAATCGAAACATAAGCAAAAGAACCGCGCACTTTCCTGTTGGTTGTATTTGCATTCCATGTGTGCAGATTATACAATTTTTGCCATTACAAGTGTACTTACCATTCTTTCTATCCAGACAGGTCCAGAACTTCTTTTTCCTCCACGTGGACAGTTATTTATGATGCATCCTCTAACGTTATATATGAGGACAAAAAATGATAATATCACACATATAAACGAACTTCTAAATGCAAAGAAAATCATGACATGCGAATTAAAACTCCAAAATTCGATTTTCCTTACAGCTGATGCAAGTATTTTTCTTCACCCTTTGCGCTCCTGGTATTATAATGAATCATTATTAACCCGTATATCTATTTATACGACTTCATAAAATCTCTATGGGCACTTTAGTGATGAATTAATGTAATATTACTGTGCAATTATTGTACCAACAATGAAGTGCATCAATGATAATGTCACTCTAGATTAAACTTGATGGCCTCAACCTCTTGAAAATGTGACAAATCCGTGATTGCCTTACCAATCTTTCACAAATGATCTATTTCAATCTGATATTTACTTTTTAAAAAATAAAACAGGTTCTACTGGTAACAACAAACATTAACTCTTTAAAAGTCTCAAACTCATCTTTATTCTAAACAGTTTAAAATTGTCAGGGTAAAGAAAGAAAATAATTATAAAGTTCATTGGTATATAATGGAGATAACCGAAACAAGATATAAAAGTAACAGTTACATTTAAAATAGGGTGTCTATTGAAATAATACCTGCAATCTGGTTAGGTCGTCCAGTTGTATGAACGAGACAAATATTGTGAGTAGACATATATAACCCTATGTCTTGCCCAAATACATTGTAAATATTCATAGCTATATAAATAACTATGCAACCAACTGGGATTTTTCAAATCGTCTCCACAGCAACTGATTTTATTCGTATTTGCATATAAGAAAACTATGGTTAACAACCTGATTAATTTCATGTAGTTACCTACCAAACACCGAGTAATTGCTTTATTCGTCAGAAATGACACACACACACACACACACACATACACATATATATATATATATATATATATATATATATATATATATATATATATATATATATATATATATATATATATATATATATATATATATATATATATATATATATATATATTGTTACAAGCCAGGGTCTTTTGCTTGACCGAGCGGGGTCAAAACCCTGGGCTCGAATCCCGCTAGAAGTCATAATGCACAGAATAATTGGTATTACTGTACGGCTTTGTATCTCAACCGGTTTGACTATTTGTCCTTAACCCAACCAAATTAATAATCACGGGGACACGATTATTACCCTCCCATGAACAAACAAAAAATCATATCGCCGTTCCGGTGAGCTTTCTAGGCATATGTGACTAATATACAATTTTTATACTGAACCCCTAGTTTTTTTTTTTTTTAATGGAGTTTCCATCAAATTTATCGTCCTTGCATGCAGTCAATGCCACAAGGAACTGAATATCAAGTGCAAATAAACGTAAAGTTACATTTGAAGTACTGTTCTTATTATTGCTATTGTTGTTGTTATTGTTATTGTTGTTGTTACCAAATCCGTTTTGGGGTCAGAATGACCGTCAAAATAGCACGCTCATGAACTTTACACAATGTGGGGGGATTGTCTAACACGTTTTTTATTTTTTGTTTAGCGGTTCCTCTTCTGTTCATAAAGCATTACACAGCCAAATTCATAAATCTGTCATACCAAATATCTCATGCCCAACATTTTCGATCAATTCAGGTTACTTTTAGCTAAGTTATTTGGGCAAAAAATTAATCATTTCGTCCCCACTGTATGATCACGTGTGACCAAGTATCCACGCCTGTTCTGACTAACGTTTTTCTGCTTCTTCGTATCACATTTTTTTTCTTTCTCCCAGTTATCATATCCTAGAAAACAATTCAGTTTTGAATGTACTCTGTACTCTCATTGAGGATATATTGCATGGGTGAGTGAAACTATCTGCTTTCGCAGACTTAGTTTCGCGAAACCGAAATAAAAGAAATGTTAAAGGCGCTACAACATTAAGATAAGATAAGATAAGAATTCTTTATTTCAGACTACATAGTCCATACCTCTAAATTAAAATACTGATATAGAGTAAAACACTATTTATAATAATCTCTTTATCTATTTTTTAAGGACACATTTTTCTTTCTTACTGCGAAGGAATAGTCTGTATAAAACGAGGTAGAACCAAATCACTTACACATTATAACAGGACTATTAAACTATCCCATCGCTGCCACTAGAAATTTTCTTGTTACACGCCAGGGGGCTTTTGCTTGACCGAGCGGTGTCAAAACCCTGGGCTCAAATCCCGCTAGAAGTCATAAGCTTACCCCATATTTCCAAAGTTTTCTATACAACTTCAGTTGTAACTCGGAAAGCCTGACATGTCCATTCTATACATAATTTTTACAATAATCAATACAACACCACATTATTTACAACTTGCAATTTAGCCATCAAACGCACATCCCCACCGTTTCTCTACATTAACTTTCTGTTCCGCTTGTAATTCACACCGTATAAACTGTACAACTATCCTTAACACGGAAGACTATTTTAACTGCCCACCTGAGGCCAGTCGATCTACCGTTTCGAGGCACATCACACCAGTAAACCTACATCACTTGTGCCACTATGGCAACATCAACGGTATTCACCGAGTCCTTTCTCATTTATCCCATGGTGTAATTTTCCGGTATACTACCATAAAATAATGCCGCTGCAGTCACAACACTGATGTATACCACTAGTTTTCATAAAGGGAGTCATACGGATTGTGTCTGAGTTCCTTACTCACTGGATATGACATCTCACTAACACTTTCTCTCCGTGACGTTTGCTCCTAATAATTGACAAATTATTTCGTGCTAAGAAATATTTCCCAATGCAACGAATTCCAATAATCAAACATGTAATCACACAAGCCTACAAATTACTTAAACTAAATGCGCTCTCCTTAATTTTATTACACTATATTACACTTTTAATTTGCATCTGAAACTGTTAATGCACGCGTGTTTTATATAAGAATTACGGTCATAACTATGTTTTCCGCCCTCGGATGTGCGGAAATGCGGAAATGCTTCTCCGTTGAAATCTCCTTCAGCGACCCTTCGTAAGTCGATGAACGTTGATACCAAACCGAAAACCAGGTATGTTCCCTGTATTGCAATTTTCAGGTTAAACATTTGTGTGTGTTGTGTTGTTTGGATTTTGAACATAGGTTTGTGTGTGTGTGTGTGTGTGTGTGTGTGTGTGTGTGTGTGTGTGTGTGTGTGAGAGAGAGAGAGAGTCTTACGGGCGTAAATATAAGTTTGCTAAAGCTTTGATCTAGTCAAGCTCGTCATTATAGGTACACACAATTTATATCAGCAAAATAATTGCTGAACATAAAAGCCAAGATAAAATTATGTTATGATATTTTTAGACGAACAATAATTTTATAATGTAGAATAAGAAAGAATTAGGTGAAAAAGGGTCTTACAATGAGTAATCTGCATGAATAATTTGTGAGTTAGTTTAAGCATAGCAAAATTGAAGTTTAAAAACAAATATCACAGGTCTGCACAATTACATGTCTGTCGCGCAGACAACCAAATAGTTTTGATCGAATTCCATGTAAAAGGACGGAAACCATACCCGATGCAATATCAACGCCTTCTAGTGCGAGATATTACTTTAAACAGACTATATCCAGTAATGTTATGCGTTTAGCAGGAAGTAAAACTGCTTCAAAGGAATTGTATAATAATAATAATAATAATAATAATAATAATAATAATAATAATAATAATAATAATAATAATAATAATAATTCAAGCAAAAAGGTAATGAATATTTAATTGGGTAAATATTGTCATATGACTTGTGAACAGAGCAGAGGGGGAAGAAATAGTATGCTATAATCTTGAGTCCGTATGAAGTTTCACACTAATGATAATTCCATAGACTAACTTACTCCCAATTTGAAAAGCTGGTAAGTCACTATGATTTCTATACCCATAGCAGTTGCCCTTGAGCTTGTATGTCTTGTTTGAGGGCTATTGTTCAAGGCTTGAATTTTATTCGTCTGCGCTAATAACCATTAAATCGCCAAAACAAACTACGATCTAGCATATGCAAGGCCTATACTCCCGTCTTCAGATATCTTTGACGAAGTGACCCAAACCTAAAGGAGGACCGCGGGAGAGCAGATGGTCACGAGATCGTTAGAGGTTTCAATGGAAATTCATAATATGCTGTCTTTTTTCGTCAAAGCAACGGAAATCACAAAACCATCAAAATAATTCGTATAACAACAACCCCATAACACGAGGCCATTCCTTAGCATGCCTCTGTCGTGCAATGTAACTTCTTGCAACGGTACAAAATAATTAGCGCAAAGCAATTATAGTGTTTGCGCTTTCGTATCTGTGCATTGCTGACTGCGTGCTTGTAGTATAAGGTGACACACTATCAATATTGGCAACCTTTTCCTTTGACGAGCCACATATAGGCCTACCCAACGTCACCACAACAATGCCGCTGCTAGCTACTTTGTACTTTGTCTTCACCCCTAGGATGGGAAATAAAATCTTTTTTTTTTCGCTTACAAATTGAAAACTGAGCTTGAACTGGGATGACAATTTTAAAGGCTTGTCTGCCGGGTAATGGTCATTTGTGACAAACTGAATAAGTAACATGGGTGGATCGTAATCCGGATATTGTTCTTTTCAAGCTAACAGATTAGAGCGACACTGCTGGTTTGCAGACCATAGCTGACGTCTTGTGTCTGCTGCATGACAAGGTTGGATGAACAGGTACAAGCACGCGATGTATGTGGTTGATGTCTCCAGACGTTAGAAGGTGCGTTCACAGTGAGCAGGTAATCGGGGATGAGGTTCAACCTTATTCTTGCATAGCAGATGTGTGAGCCCAGCAGATGTTTTCAAATGGAACCGTGTAGAGCAAGACTACGGAGTCTAGATTTAAGTGGGTACTACTGGCGACGGCTGAGTTAAGACATGATTATAACACAATTTTAATGCCACAATATGCGTTGGACAGCCCGACCATCCTTGTAAATTTCTTGACAGAAATGTAAGTTTGTATTTTTAGGGAACAAGTCTTTCAACCGATTGAGACCATTTGAATCTACTAGAAAATATAACTCCCAAATACTTGCGATAATTCGTGACTTTTATAATTGTATCAAAACAAGAACGCTAATAAATTGCCTTAAGCTTATCAAAGTCCCTAAAGACGATGATATTAGACTTATAAATTCCAATCACAAGACCCCGTTGTAGAAGAAAACTCCAGAGCTTTAAATTTGCCGTTGTAATTTAAAAGCGCTATTAGCAAAAATAAAGATACAAAATACTCTGCTCAAATAATAAAATATTATTTTGTAATTCCTCATCAACAAAAATACCCTTTCGATCATTTTCTTTCATAATTGCTAATAATATGAAAATGATATATCTGAGCTTAACAAAAGATGATGTTACAGCAACTTTGCTATCAAATTATTCACTCAACTCACTTCTAAAGATATCTACAGCTGACTTGATACCTGGTTAGATATTACTTAATATATAAATTCTCCTACAATGACCAACTTTTTGTAAAAAAGGCGTTATATATTTGTTTTCCCAATGAACCGAATAAAATACCATAAAGCAACAAAAAACAACAAAATAACAAAAAGACATTCTCCTCTAGATATGTTCAAGCTCAGGATTGCATTACAAATATAGTACCTGTGTCGAATACCTGCTTGTTGCATTACAAATAGAGTACCTGTGTCGAATACCTGCTTGTTGCATTACAAATAGAGTACCTGTGTCGAATACCTGCTTGTTGCATTACAAATAGAGTACCTGTGTCGAATACCTGCTTGTTGCATTACAAATAGAGTACATGTGTCGAATACCTGCTTGTTGCATTACAAATAGAGTACCTGTGTCGAATACCTGCTTGACTCTCATTTATCGTATAAAACTACTGAACTCATAAATTTAGCCTTTTATTTTTTAGTGTGGCAAAATGTTTAATGCAAGTACCTAATAAAGGTAACCATCTGTAATTATCAATTTCCAAAGTTCTTTTTTCTGTAATTATTTACTTCCAAATGACTTGCATTATTTTTAAGAGACATGCTAAATATAATATGTGTAATACTGTAATGAAAAACTCTGTAATCAAATGATATAAACTTTGTAATACAATAATGTAAGCTTTAATACAGTTATGTAATATTTGAGTTACTTTTAAAAGATAGCTGTAAATGTCCATCCTGTTTTCATAAACTAAAATATAATTAAAATATTGAAATTAAAGATGTCAATTTACATATTTAAAATTTCGCGTGTTTGAAAGCCATAATTCTGCATGAAGAAAAAAAAATGATAAAATTGCTAAAGTTTCTTTTGCACCGCAATCTAGTTGTTTTTCATTGTTATATTATCTAACCTAGATTAAATGTCTGTTACTCACCGGATGTAGGCCTTCAGATGTTGTCCTCGTGCTTCTTTTTCCGCCTATGGGACAATTTCTGATATAGCATCCGTTCATAGCATGTATAAGAAAAATCAAAATTAAAACGACAAAAATATAATTGTTTTTCATGATGGACTGAACTAGTGCAGGCGCTCGATGACAAAATGTCTTTCCCTGTGACGTGAGCTACCGGAAGTTAAACTTCACAAAGATGATATTAATGTGTTCATTCGCAGAATTGTGCCCTTTGAGAAATTGACAAATTTTTGACGCCTTTGTCGGAAAATGTGTAATTTTCATTCTATATATTTCATTTCTTGTGGGAAATCGTAAATCAAATTGTTGTTGGAAAAAGGCAACGGGAAAATTACGGAAATTTAATCTTTATTAAATAAACCATGGAAATCAATCCGCAAAGCATAAATCGAGGATCCCAAATTTATGAGCTCTTCCCAATATTAAATTACACGAGGTAAACTAAAATTACTTTCATTTAGCCTGTTTATTACGTCCACTGCAATGGACAGCATTTGGTTGTGAACTTCAGTGGAATTTACTCAATACTCTATATAATGGAATGCTAAGAGGCCAGAGCGTCCGCCTCGGATGCGGTAGATCGCGTGTTCGAACCCCGGACGAGTCATAACAAAGACATATAAAAATGGTACAAGGAGCTATCTGGCTTGGTGCTCAGCGTTAAGAAGTTAGTTTTAGTACTGTTCGACCTGGTGTCAGGATAATGTGACTGTGTGGGATATGATGTCACATGTATGCGACAAGACGCCCCATTTTAGACATCACTAGAAAACTTCCACACTGCAGACATGATAGCGAAATGACTGAAAAATTGTTAAAGCTACGTTAAAAATCCAAATCACACAAACACACACACACAAACACACACAAATACACTCACTCACACACATACACACTCATACACACACCCTAGTGTATGTAGTAATTCGAATATGGAAGTATGGAAGAGTCATACCTTTCAGCATACCCATTGTGTTTCTCTATACAAAAGCAATTGTCTTAAACTGAGAAAACTAAAATATACAAGTTAAGTAAAAGTCAACAAATAATTTATTTCCCGAGAATACAAAGTGAAATTTTTAAATGGAACTTACAATATTGTGAATTAAATCCCAAATGATCCTAACAATTCTGTCACAGTACAAAATTATAGAAGAATCTGATTGACTTCCAAGTCTTGAATGTGCTGTTGTACCAATATACTTTAATATGCTAATATACCAGTAGATTTAATTTGAATGATCTTCCAACAGTCTTGATGTATCACAATTATATAATCCAGAATGTTTTCAAACGAATTTCCAATAATCAAAAACTAGTGGTTTAGTCAAAAACTTCAATGAGCACATTGCAATTCCAAGAAATAATTTAAAACAACTATTCTACTCAAATTTTATCTGGAAAAAGCAGTGCAAAATTCCAGAATTATATTAAAGAGAAAATTGAGAAACCTTGCTGATCTCAAATTTTTAAAAATCCCTTCCCCTTCACCTATGTCGCAATAACATTTTCTGAGAAAGACTAACTCATCCTAATAAAAATTGCCCCAATCAATAATCGAGTTCATTTCTTGAATTTTCAGAGGTTTTACTCAAGGTAAAGTCTCTAAATTGAAACCAAAGTAACAACCTATTTATAATTTCCAAAGAAGGAAAATGCAGCAGGCACTTTAAACTCTATATAGAATCATATATCAAGGTCTATCTAAATTAAACATACATAACACAATAACTAAAAAAAACTTCAAACTTTCCAGTCCGGTATGATAACCTTTACAGTACACAAACACACGCAACACTATATGGAAATGCATAAATATGCATAAATATTAACTAGATTAGAAATATTCTCCCCCCCCCACAAAGAAACAAACGAAAACCGAAAAAGGAACAATTAGCTGATTAAATGCAAAGAAGAAGAATAAGTTTTCTTTTCACAACACAAATAATGACACAAAGCTCCTTTGTAATGGTTTCGGCGGTTTTAGAACGAACTTCAAATCAATTGATCTATATAACATGCAAACATTAATGTGACTTTCTTGGCAATGCTTATTCATTGACATAATTGCACCGGATAAAACCGGATCAAAGCTATTTGCAATAAAAACGAAGATGGATCAGGAGGTAATGGTGGGTTCAGAGCGTTTTATCAGAGATATCGTATTCTCTTTCCCTCCACCCTTTTAAAAATGTGGGCGACAACAAGAACGTTGAGTTGCTGAGAAGTTAACGTCGATGGCACAACTGGTGAACCCAACGAGTTAAATGTCAGAATCATCGACTTTAGGGAAAGTATTCTTCATATTTCTTACGCTGAAACAATAGAAAACATAACCCTTTGACAAATGTACAGAGCATTGCAAAGAATATGAAAGAGTATGTTCGAAAGCAACATTCTTGTACAAGAAAGGCAATATTTTATTCTAAATCAACAGTTTTGACTCCAAACTGAACGAAGATGGAGGGTTATGAACAAAATCAATGAAAAGGGAGGATCTTGGTTAGGCATTTCCTCTTTATTTATTACACCAAACATGACTGTATTCACAAAGTTGACAGCATTGTGCACTCAAACTAGATTTCCAGTCAACATGTAGTACAGTGTCATTCTGTCATAAACATGTAATACAGTGTCACTGTCATAAACCTGTAGTACAGTGTAATTCTGTCATAAACGCACACATTGTTTCTAAACCAAAAAAAGATAGCCATAACGTACACTAACACCATATTTCTATTTTGTCATAGTCTCTGAAGTAATAAACTTTAAAGAAAATCACTAAGCTATTCAAAAGGGACTCCATACCTAAGCTGATGAAGAAAAAAGCACACTAATGTCCAAAAATGGTGTGTACGAATTGCGAGTTAGAAGGTATTGATGTTACCAAGTACTCATTATTTTCAAATGGAATGATTAGCCAGAAAAGGTGTGTACGAATTGTGGGCCAGACGGTATTGACCTTACCAGGTACTCATTATTTTCACAGGCAATGATTAGCCATGAGTTTACATGTACTTTTTAAAAATATCTGGGAAGTTATTGTAAGGAAAGTCTTGATACTCGGAATCACAAGAGAGCTTCTATGCCTTTAGTTTCCAAAGAAATCAATTGAGGCAAGGAAGGGTCACTAAATTCATTAGACAAAGCTTTCAAAGTCTTCGTTTTTACTATGAGGCTCTATGCTCCATTAAAAATGTCTTCCACCTTTTATCCTCTACTTAAACATTTGTCATGTTGTCTCTTTAATAAATAATCTGTCTCTTTCACTTATCTGTATTCTTTTTCACATGTTGTCTGTGATTAGTTTTGTTCCTAATAGAACACATTTGCATTGCTTGTCTTCGCAGCTGCGTTCTTTAAATAGTCTATGATTACATCTCGCAAAACGGTTGATTTTCAGATTATTGTAGACTTTTGCCACTGTGCTCTTCGGGGCTATGCAAAAAGACGTTCCACACGAAGTTAAATCTGCCCTTAGTGGCTGCATTACTGACTATGACAATGAGTGAATTTTTTGTCTGAAGAAATTGGAAAACATGGTCATTGCATGAGAGTTCAATGGCAATAGTGAAGGTTGTTTACTTTCATTTATCATAGAAGAAATTGTATTGTAGCAGATATGTTCCTGTATTTTTGCTATGAGTTTGACTGTTGTTGTTTCTCACATTATGCACGACGTCTACACTTCCCACGTGCAATGTGACTTCTTCTGTGTTCATTATATAGTGGTTAGCATTAGCCATGAAATGAAACATTGCTGAATTCCGTCTCGGGCATGCATTCACATTTTTTAACAAATATTTGTCTTGCAACCACATGTCCACGTCGAAACGGTCCCTCTTTTCGAAACTGTATCATTGTTTACTATGGGCGCCAGATAGATCCAACATTATGAGGATCACGAGATTTCTGTTAATTCTATGCCACTTTTGGCATCCAAATGCTGAGTTTACCAGCCATGAATCATCCAGATGTGTGATTATGACTTCTTTTAGAGATTTTTCAAGTAAGCTTGTTAATGATAAGTGCCCTTACTGCTGCTGATTATCTTACTCTTCATGAACAAAGCTTCGCTGAATAGCAAAAGCATGATATGAATGACGGTAGCTACTCGGGAATCGCTCTATGGATTGCAGATCTCTGTTTGAAGACCTTTGACATTGAGGAACAGGTAACTGGTATTCTGATCGATGCAATCTACATTTTATTTTTTATTTCAGATTCAATAGTTATTGATGTGATCAAAGACAACATAGGAATACATTCTACCTATTGCTGATTCTTCCATAGTTATCACTGTTGGAGAAATGGCAAACTGATTGAAGTCGCACTTTGAAAATTCGCAAAAATCTCGGCTAACGCTGTCAAGAGACTCCTGTCTACAAATGATACATCTGTTGCAATTCACCGGATAATCGTTTTCGAAATAAAGTTTCATGGTGACGTTTTCTTTCCTGAAAAGAATGAGTTTTCCAAGACCTCCTTGTATACTATTATTGACATTCAAAATATGATTTACTTAAGCAAGATAATGCGAATGTACAAGCAAGAGAAAAGTAATGCAGATCGTTTTACCTTTCAGAAAAAAAATCAATGGCTATTGGAAAAGGCATGGTATTTGTTATGTGCATTTTTGTAAACTGTTTCCAGTGCTTTGCCAACCTGATCGTTGAAAATAGCTGAATTCTTTCTACCAGATAACGAGCACTAACACGATACAATGCATGTATTCCCATGGTTCACGTAATCAATTGAAAATTAGTTGGTAATGTTTTTAGACTGGTAAATGTGATCATCATCTTTGTGCAAGTGCTCTGTGATACCTATGGTGAAAGCGTTTTATCCTCAGCGATAATGATGACTAGAGAAGGATGAATGATTTTAACCAAAGCCACTTTCCGATGAGTATCGTATGCCGATTGTATGCTTTGAGTCTATGTGTCCCTGAAACAACGTAAGTAGTTATTGAGAAACACATATAGAGAACTTACACTTAAATAAAATTAGCTATTTATAAGATAAGATAAGATAATAATTCTTTATTTCAGACTGCATAGTCCATACATATAAATTAAATTACGGATATAAAGTAAAATATTGTAAAATAAAAGAACACATATCATATGTACAAGTATACAGATACATCTACAACAATTAGTTGGGCCCTGTATTATTAAAAATGAAACTATGTGGCACATTTAAAGAGTAATTTGTTCCATCTACTAATAATATGAGAATTTAAATGAATGTCATAGTTCCAAAGTGATTTCAATATACACTAAAGTTTGTCCACAGTGGAGCGCAATACATAGTGCAGCAGTAAGATTTGAATAATCTAATTTTGATACTCAATGAACAAGGCTTAAATTTGCGTAGAAGCCTGTTTGTTCGAGTACACAAATATCAATAACGTTTCATCATATCTTTATTATCTGACGGATTGTATTTCAAAATATGGCCCAAATACATATAACGGTCAACATAGGTAAGAGCATTGCCGTTAAGATGTACAGATGGAGGTGATGGTAATTTAAAAGAAGTTGATAGAAAGACCATGCCTACTGATTTGTGTGTAGTATAGACCATATCATTCTCTAATGCATATTGTTCACATATCTTCAATAATTTTATTAAACCTGTGATAGAGGGACTTATCAGTGACATATCATCAGCAATACTAAAATTGTTAAGAAACAGCCTGTTTGGTGGCAGACGTAATCCTACGTAACACTGGCCCAATATACAATTTAACTCGTCTATGTAAATATTAAATAACATAGGGGAAAGAATACCTCACTGCCTCATCACATTGGTTACATGGAAAGCGCTGTATATTACGCTTCCCCATCGCACGTAATACAACTGTTTGCCATACCAGTTGACTAAATTATGAACTATGTATACAGGTATTTTAATATCCAGCAACTTTTTAAAGAGTGTCCAATGACTGACCCTATCAAATGCCCTGCTAGCGTCTAAAAAGCATGCAAATACTGGGCTGCCATGTTCTGTATAATAGCTGACGGTTTCTTTAAAGGCATATAGACATAAATCTGTTGAATGCTGCTTTTTAAATCCAAACTGATTATAGGAGATTGAGACTTCATATCTTAGTAGTATGATGTATTCGAATATTTTTTTAGATAATAGTCGTAAGAGCTATAGGTATGTAGTTAATTTTGTCGGCTAGATTACCAATTTTGCTCTTTAGTAACGGCATAATTGTAACTGTTGTGAAATCATCTGGTACAAAGTTCTGCACAAAAATACAATTAAAAAATACAATAATAGCCTATGAAGTCTAGTATCTGAAAATTTAAAATGTTCCACATATAAAAATCTGACATTTACCACCTTTTTGTCTTGTTATTGCATTTTGGAACTCATATAATGTGATTACCTCAATATGATTTAATGCTGAAGTAACACGCTTCTTATTCGATTCGTTTTTGACACTATTGAGTAAGTCTTCAAAATGATTTTTCCACATGTTTTGCATATATTATTTTGACCATGGTACCCATTAATGCAGATTGGTAGTTTATTGGAAGTTGTCGTTGTACTTTGTTTAACTTGCTTCCTGAATTCACGTTGGTAGACATTTTCAAATTGTTGTGCTAGTGATTATGCTCTATGTTTTATTTCGTCCTTCTTGCATAACCTACGAGCATACTTAAATTGTGCTCTTGTTTTGAGCATTCGGTTACTTATTTGTCCATGACGAGGTTTACCGTTATCACGACACATTAGGCAAGCATTTCGAGCAAAGTGGTGTAGTTCTTTGACACATTCATTACATGACTGGTATAACCTGGTGGCCATGTTTTGATTTTCTAGTTAAACTATTACTGGATTTCGATAGAGCTTTTACTACATCAGCGTATAAACCATTTATCTGTTTCATATGTACCATGGTCATTACAGATCGCAACTACATGTGGGAATTTAATTTTGTTTAATAAAAATGCAAATGTCTGAGTATAATTCATTTTTTCTTCAGAAGTAAGGTCTGACAAATTAATGTTATATTTCAAGCTTGAAAGTTCATTGTGGCAAGAATCTAATCTAGGAAGTAGATCAGTCTTGATAGTCATTAAAATAGGGCGATGGTAGGACCCTACTAGGGTGTGTATTATTATCATATCACCTATAGCAGAATGAGTAGATTGTGTAGAGACACAATGATCCAACCAAGACATTGTATTGTGTGAATCACTAATGTAAGTAAACAAAATGTGTTGTCAACTATTAGTTTTAAGTCCGATATGATATAACCATATTCGTAACAGAATAGGCGAAGTTCGTCTCCAAAGGGAGTGGATTTGAGCGTATTAGCATTCCAATCTCCAATTATTTCAGCATTTATTGTACAGCATTTTCTACAACATAATTAATTTTGCCCAAATAATCTACAAATTTCCCAAAATTTTTTGCTAGATCATATGGTAATAGATATTGACACATGTGATTTTGAAGCTGGCATAGGTAATTTCTCCATCTGTGTTAGTTTTACTTCATAGTAGAGCTCAATATGTGGGGAAATGTCAGATTCCTTTATTTCGGGGGCAAGAATTGTCACCAATATGCACCTCTGTCGCAATGGACGCAATTTTGAGGACGCTGCCTTACATATGATAACACCTCCACGCCTTCTTGGAAACTGGTCTGTGGATTAGACGTTTGTAAACTTATTAGGCCGTCGTTGATACAGATTTGTGCGTGGTGTTTTGCGTGGAAGTTTCGCCATACAGAGGTCATTGTTTTGCAGAGAACTTGCTACTCTAGCAAAAGTTTTATCGTTTTCCATATCCTCGTCTTGGGCGCTGGTGTCTTCTGACAATGCTACCATTCTTAATGACGTTGTGTTTTGGTATAATTCGCCGTCATCAAATTTATTATTATCATTAATTTTTGCTTTAGAGCAGGTCTTTGTTGTACTAGCCAGAGTCTCGATGCTCTTTGAGTCCGTGCATTGCATATCTTCGTGTGTGCTACTATCAACGGTTCTTTCTGTTGAACGACTGGATTCAGGGATATTCCTCGTTGAATTACATGGTTGATTAATCAGTTCATGATTTGTTGTATTGTAGCCTGTATTGCAGATATATTCTCGGTGAGTACAATGTCAGATTTAACTGTGTTCGAGTTAACATGTGGTGGCAAAGTACATAAATGCTGCATTGCACATAACATCCCCGCCTGAGCCGTTTTAAGTATGTCCACTGAAAGTCTCAAATTTTCTATGTCTTTCAGTAAAACTGACATGTGCAAATAATTGTGCGATAGAATTGGCAAGTTTGATAGATCAAATGCACAAAAACTTGGTATGCCATTTGGGTCTATGGACATGAATAGATTCAAATATTTTCAAGGTTCGTTTTGTCTTGTACAAAACAAAGCAATTCACTCACCATTATTGACAAGCTATCAAAGAACCGCTGTCGTTGGTACCATTCTGCCATATTTATAAGGCTTTCCGTTTCCCTAGTAAATCTTTTCAGCCCACATGTCTAGCATAGGACTAAATTCCCCTGACATAAATGACCAGTAGAGGTTCCACAATCTTTACACTGCATGTCTGAGTTACAATGACAGTGGATAGGTCAAGGAAGTAACTACAACTATAGTCATATGGTTCTGGTTTCTAAAAGTTACTCTACGTCAAAGGATATTTTGCGAAGGAGGGCTCCAGAAGAGGATTGCTGCTGTTACTGGAGGAGTTGTAACTAGCGTTTGCATCATTGTTGTTGCTGTATTATATTTTAACGGATCAGGAAGAAGAAAATTAGTGCACAAATGTTTATCTCCTTGTTGCAAACTGAGAATTTCAATGGCTTCTCTGATAAAAATATACCACAACAATTAACAGACAAAAACGATTTGAATTTTGAACATACATTCTCAATGCCACAAATACAGCGGTTCTTTCTGTAATTTTGGAGAGATCTGTGACGCAAATACAGCTGTGTTTAATGGAACACTGGTCATTTTAATTTACTTCCGTAGTAGTTAACTCGAAGAATGGAAACTTGGTGTATATCTTTCGAACAAACCTTTTCATTTTGAAGTGGACGTTTTCTTTACTTTACTTATTCTTCGTACGAAAATGCCTTTGATATCGTACACTTCGTCTTCTTTCATGGTTAGTTACAGAAACTCAGGCAAGTTTCTTGAACACTTCTCTGTCTTCCAATTCATAGAAAGGAGGATCACTCCTCATTCTTGTCCTGTGGCGAAACATCTCGGTTCACCAGTAAAATAAATAACGTTTGCCGAAAATACCTTGTTTTTATCCAATGCGAATCCAATCAAGCCAACTACCAAATACCATCACTTCGCTTTTGGGTGTCTGATCTTCTGGAGTACAATCAACGCTAGAAAAGACTTGGTAAGATGTCGATTTATTTAATGGTCGATGTATAGAATGTTTTCACATACGTTTAGTCAAAGTTCTTTTAGCACTTTCCATGATACTTTCAAGATTTGTAGTCTTGAAACGAAAATGGTTGTCTTTTATTTTCAATTCCTGTTTTCAAAACTTGGTTCAGATACTGAGGTTTTTTTCCCGTTTTCCATCTCAGAGGGTGTAGAATTTGTTTCAAGAAACGTTTTAAAACTTGCACAAGCTCGGAACTTGTTTTAGAAGTCAACTGAATTATCCAATCTGATTGTAAAAACACGTCAACGACACAAAACGCAAGACTAGATGATAATATTACCAAAATGATCTGGTAGTATCAAATCGGCACCTGTAACAAGATAATCAGCTTGGGTTTGGATTTAAACAGAACACTTTTGATGGTAACAAAATACAATGTTTACTGATGAATGCCTCAAATGAAAAAATTGAAATAATGATTAATACGTGCGTGTATAAGATCCAATTATTGGGCAAATTAACAATCCGCACGAATCCAGTAATGTAACATGAATATGAATACAAGTAAATGTCCTTAAATAGTACAAGGACAAAGATTAATAATTCACGGTAATGTCACACGACGAAAAAAATGATGTGTTCTACTCAAATAGTAAAATGATGTACTTTACTTATATAGCAAAAATTACGTTTTCACTCAAATAGTGAAAAATGATCTACTCTACTCAAATAGTAAAATGATGTAAAAATACGACAGATATATTTACAGTCCCAAAACACTTGGTATAACAAACCCACGGCTCAAACGTTGCATATATGGAGTTACACAAAATACTCCGTCATTAAAATAATTGGCTACCAGTCACTTTGTTCAATGAAGCAGTTATCTTTACAGATAATCACCAACCACCATTCAATCACTTTGTCAGTCAGGCATTCAGCTCCTGCCAATCGTTTAACAACGCCCGATCACCTGCTACTGAGCCAGCAAAACATGGTTCAATCAGCTATACGGCTGTCATGGTTAGCTTTATGGTCAGCACTACAGCTGCTACCCCACCAACTCTGATCACTATGGTCAGCTCTACAGCTGCTATCCCGTCAACTTTGATCAGCTGAAAATAAATTTAATATCATGCAATAAGAATGACACAAGCATATACGATAATAAGTAATGACGCTATATACGGCATGCTAAGCAAATAATATTACAGGCACAGCATTACAAAGCAAACAACAGACTCAGAAGTGAACTTACATGTGTTCAATAAGAATACTATGGTACTAAATGTTTCGTAATAAAATGCAACTTATTGCTAATATAGTTCTCCTGTTAATTCACATGCGAGAATAGAGAATATTTGAATTATGCATCACAAAACGGAGCTACGTAGAAAATATTCAGAAATAAACGTGGTAATGCAAATGTTATAACAAATAATATACAGAAGAAAATAATAAATAACTGAAATACCTTTACAGCTGGAGACTTCAAAATTCTTAAGTAGACAGCTCACTGACAAGACATTTCAATACTGCAATGTTTTCGTTATATGGTGATGCAATTATACACAGACGATGTATCCCTGCATTATATGTGCGCTTGATGAATATCTTTTTCCCCATCGAAATTACTTCGCACGTGGGACATCTAATAAACCGAACTCACTGTTTCAAAATATTCTAGATTATATATAAATCACGCGTGGGCATATTGTACACAAAAAAACGAGACGCGAGTATATTTATTTAAAAAGCAACAAATGGATTTGTACAATTCTCATGACATCAACGACTTCATGAATCACCAAGACCAAATCTTCGCGTATGTTTTACACTTGCTTAAGATTTCCTTTATTGTCGATGAGCTTAAATTATCGATTTCGGTCACATAGCTATGACAGCAGTTTTTTACATGTTCCAAAGTGACGCATTTTGTGGATCTCTGGTTTCTGGAATCTACTAACAGGTTGGATAGCCTGAAATATCATTAGACTCGAGTAGTCGTCTTGTTAGCATTCTTCTTTGGTAGGAAAGTGCCTAATTTCCAGTGCTATTTACAAACAATATACTTTGACTGAATATCGATGGCCAACTGAGATCGGATTGAAGTGTTTTGATGACTAGTTTGTTCTATGTAGACTAGTTCCTGGAAATGATAGTAGCTTCCTTTAAAGAATCAATATTTTTATGATCCAGAAATAATTGACAAAATATTTGCACAACGTGGTTGTAAATTGTTCACATTGGATCGACAATATTTCAACATTTCTGTAAACGTGTCTCAAGAATGGGTTTGGTAGAAAGTGAGAAAGCTTCTCGTTCTTTTGTTTGCATTTTCATATCCTATAAATCCTGTGATATTTAGAATAGTATCGATATGTTGTTGTTGGTGATTAACTTGAATGTACTTTGCGTCTGAGAAATCCAGATCTAACACGAGAGCTCCATGGTCAAAAGGAGGGTATGCTCTCAGCGTATAACATGGCGCTAACTCGTCATGAAGCTTTGCATTTCAGGAACTATATTATCTCCTTGAAAATATATACCTGATGGAGATCTGCGTTTCGCTGGTAAAATCTCTCCGCTTCTTTAAGCCTAAACCATGGTAGTTTCCAAGCTGGTGAATTGTTCTTCTCAGAACAAGATTGTTCTTCTCACACGTCTTGTTCAAAATTCCTAGCATGAACGTGCTCTAATATTTTATCAAGACTGCCAGGTGTCAGGGAATATCCTTGCCGCTAAGTGCCTTCTGGCTTTTTGTGGAAAGGTTTGATCTTTTCATGGTGATTGAAAATATATTTGGCTAGGGGATGAGCTATGTCTCTATCTATAGAAATACCTCTCACTGTAAGAGGACACACTCACAATGTTTATAATATATGAATGTTTAAGAATCACAACAAAACTCACGCCTCCTCAAGACCATACACTATCCACTCGTGATAAAAGTCAAGGTACCTACTATGTTTTGTAAGGGAAAGGACACTGGGATCACGAAAGCCCACAGCCAAAAAGAAAAGGAACCACAAAGTCAGGAGGAAAGAGATACAAAAACAAACACACCACATCAAGAAAAAGGACATTGATCTTCGGAATGTCCCAAGGAAAAGAGAACAAGGAGAATGAGCGTTTCTCACATGCAGTAGAACAGAGAAGAACTCATTCTAGCAAAGAAATTCAAGAAGACCAAACAATAATAAGAAGGTGAAGTGGAAGAACCTAGACGGGCAGTAAATAAAACAAAGAAATCAAAACGGAAATTGACCTTGGAATTTTTTGGAAATTTTATTGCGTGTATATTTTAAGAAACATAAGATTCGGTATCTTTCTAACAGGTTTTTCCTCTTTATTTGCTACCTTGAAAGTCGAAAATATTTAAAATTTCATTCATTATTTCGTCCATGGTTTTCACTGATGAAACACTCAGGAACATTGTAATAAGATGCCATTCTTCTAAATCTGCGTCACGGTAAAAAACACTATTGCGTTCTGTTATTTAAATATAATTATGTTGCAAATATTTATTAGGATTGACAATAGTTTTGCTACATAACTTCGATTCCTATGTAATTTTAATAGATAAATTTTTAAAATAAAGTCCCACCACTTAAACTTGCTCCTTAAAAAAAATTTCGTAGACTAATAAAGAAATTCAGTACAATGTTTAATGTTACTCTGCACACCACCTTAATGTCTTAGCACACTATCCAAAAGTATGTTATCCACCTTAACTAACGATAATTTCTTTATCTCGATACCATGAAATGCACTTCTCTTCGCTATTTACTCTTCCATTACCCTCAGCGGTATAAGCTGTCGTATTGATCCTTTTTTTGACTCCATTTCTTAAAAATACAAACGTGATGTTTTTTAATAATTTAAAATGTGAAGCAGTAAATCATGAAGATATTTTATTTGCAAACTGTTATTGAATATTTCAAATCTTAAACATAGTTCCCCGTTGGATGTTCGATACGGCAATTTTAGGTAGAGAATTGAACATCTATAATGCACACAAGATCGGTCATGTAATGTCAAGCTGGCATGTAAAGAATACAAATAAATCAATCAAGAACCAAACTTTCGCTAATTGTATTGTTGAAGTAAACTCATAGTTACTATTGAGCTAGCAATTATCCTTTCTCACAAGTACATGAAGCACATCGCCATGCCAAAGGTGTATTTGACAATTATTATCGTTGATAAACCTGTCTCAAAGCAAATCAGTTTTACTTAGTCAATAAAACGTATTTAACATATTCAAAATTTCTTGTCCTAACTTTAGAAAATTAACTCTAATGTGAACAGATGAGGAAAACGTTAATATATATATATATATATATATATATATATATATATATATATATATATATATATATATATATATATATATATATATAAATGTGTGTGTGTTATGATTGATAATATCGGAATGGACAAATCTGAACACAAGCTGATTGCTTAAAATTTTTGTAATGAAAATGAATAATGCGTAGAGACCATTAGGTACATATGATATTCATTCATGTTGATTTAAAAATTCTTTTTTTTCGGAGCTAAAATTGTATGCTACTGTTTGTTGAGCGCTATTTTGGATATCAGGTAACGTGGATGTACGAAGTAAACAAACAAAATATGAATTGGAGTAATTGTAAATGTATCAATGATTTAATTAAAGTGAAGTCATTGTCAATTTAGGTTGTACATATGAAGCTATTACTTAATACGGCTAATTTATACCAGCTTGCTTGGAAACCGATAGCCGTTACTTGACTGTATGCAGATTCTATGGCGATAGCCGTTACTTGACTGTATGCAAATTCTATGGCCTTTTAGAATATATTCATCAACGAGAAAAGATGAGCAGTGCGAATAAATATATAAATGCATTTTTGACATTTTTTTTTCAGTCTTAAATTAGATATAAAACTGATTATGGGGATTGAATATTTTAGTCCACTGAATTCTAGACCTTTAGAAGGGTGTGAAAAGTTTGAATGATTCTAGATAACACAGTTGTTTCTGCGTTTTCTGATTATGAATCCCCTCAGTTTGCCAAAAAACACGATGAATCATGTATGTCTCACTCTATTTCACATTCTAGTTTTATATATTCAATCAGAGAAAATTGTTACAGTTAACGCATATGAAACAAAACCTAATCTTGTACAGGGCATTTCACGCAAGATAAGTGTCATTTCGTTTTGGGCCTTGAAAAGTGTAATTCCGCTTTTGTATTTCAAAGAAATGGTATTTAGACAAAATAACATACTCGGCTACATTTCCATGACATAACTGAAAACAGAGCTTTCGATGCTATTCTGTGTAATTGTATGCAAATCAATCTAATACTAAGCCAGTCATTCTGCAGAAATCAGATAGTTCCTCAAGGGATTCTTTAAGCGAAGTCGACTGGGACATCAGTCGAGTTAATTTTCTCGGAATTAGTATTTAGGCTGATGGCATTAGATTACATGCTGACACTATTTGTCAACAACGGGTCAAATGTATTGATTAATGTAGAGCTAATATGATATTGAGAAGTAATGTTTCGCATCAAATGGTATTATTTTGTCAATAATCACAATCCCATGATAAATGGGAAGTTTTAGTTTAGTCCGCTTCCCATACACCTGCTCACTCTGAGTGTAATAACGAAGCCCGTTGAGATTTTTGTAAAGTGAAAAAGATGTAAATAGTTTTTTTAGGCCCTTGTTTATTGCTCTTTTTTTGCGAAACTCAGATACTTCAGCTCGAACTTATACGTTTCTTATTTCATGATTTTGTTGAATTTCATGGTATAAACGTTAATTACAGTACATGGTACATTGAACACTTATAAACATATGTATTGGCAGAGCGAGAGAGAGAGAGAGAGAGAGAGAGAGAGAGAGAGAGAGAGAGAGAGAGAGAGAGAGAGAGAGAGAGAGAGAGAGAGAGAGAGAGAGAGAGAGAGAGAGAGAGTGAGTGAGAAGGAGAAAAATGGATACAGATATAAGGGAAGAGAAAAAAAGACAAAGCAGCTTTTAAGCAAGGAATCTAGGAAAAAAGAATATAATATATGCATAAATGGACAAAAGAGAACTACTCTGCTAAACAAAATATTGAAAGAAAAAAAGGACATAAAAGAAGTATAGTGGGACGATATAGCGTCAACAGGAGTTATCATTAAAAACACCCATGGAACGATATATAGTCACGATTTATAGCGACAAAAATACCCTGGGACGAAATAGCGTCAACGGAAATTTAACATAGAGACAAGTGGAATGGTACAGGTGGCATGACCTCACGGTACTGGTCACTGGCAACAATATAGCAAGGATTTGACCTAAATACACCCACATACATATAAACACAGAGATATAACACAAAAGCAGATATGGCAAAATTGAAATTCAAAATATTTTCGTGGCATAGCAATTGGCCCTGAAAAGGGCCCTTGGGTTTCTTCTTTATCTTACTTTAAATTCTTCTTTTCCTCCACCAATTTCTTATTTTCTGCCCTTCACTTTTTTCTCCTACATTTTTGTTCTACCTCTTCTTTTCCTCCTATTCATTTTTCCTTCTCCTCTTCTTCTTTCTTTTTCTTCCTCCTTTCATTTTCTTCTTCCTTTTCTATTTTTTCATTCCACTCTCTCATCCGCATTTTGTCTTCTGCACTTTCGTTTTCAGCTTTTTCTATTCTTATAATTGTATTCAATATATTCTTCATTTTCTTTAGGATGTTAATTTCCATACCTCTGCTGAAACTATAAAAAATGCATTCTTATTAATATTTCATCTACAACTGCTAGTGTGTCCACTACCTCCTGAAATCTGAGCATTCGTTCCCAGTTCTTGGCCACGGCTGACTATTCAGTGTTGAAATGCGCGAATGATCTGCATCTGTATCTGTATTATAGTCATGTATACACTCTCGTGTTTTATGATTTGAAGCCCTGATAAGGGCTAGTGGCCTTGCCCCGGCGCATGGGCCTTTTACACACACCCCCGGTGGCTCACCGCCTTAACCGGATGTCACTCTTCAGTGTCATTGCTATCCAGGGAGCTATTTAGCCTTGGTCGTGGTGCTGACCTTTTTGGTGACCTTAAGACCTTTGTTTCTTAGTCTCATTGAAAAAACCCAGAGTGCCTCCACGCCAGCCCCAGAAAAGGCAGGAAAGAATCAGGAAAAGGTTATACCGTAAAGCCCCACCGCTTACTGGAGTCTATGGTGTTGTAGTGTAGTCGTTCATACCCCAGTTCCACTTCACACTAATAGGCAATTTGAGATTTGTAATCTTTTCTCTGTGTGATTGTGTGGCCCGGGGCGCTTTCCCTTCTTTTTGTCTCGTTCCGTCTATCTTCCTGTTTCTCGTAGTCCTTTGTGTCCACCTTGGCAATGAATGTCGTGCACGCCCTTATTAAATTGAGATCTAGTGTTTCCCGTAGTCTAGTGGGGGTGGGAGTTCCTAACTATCTGCCAAACATGAGTAGGCCACATACGTTTCGAATATTTATAAGTTGTGAAATTTCCTATTGTGTTTTGGTTCTTGTTTTTGTGTACTATGCGTACTATTTGATTTCCAAAAAGAACGTCAAATTCGTAGGGGTATGAGTTACCCTGGGAAATTTGGGATCTTAATTAGGTAGTTGCGCGATTGATTGATAGACATTTTAAGTCGCTTGCTGCCGTGAGGCTGATACGACTGCTTACCGTCCCGGGCGTGGACTGCAGTCCCTTTAAGAGGGCACTTGGCGTTGGTGCTAGGCCTTTTACCTGACCCCTAGAGGTCAGAGACTCCCCCAAAGACCTTATGAAGCTTATTGTAACAGAGCGTACCGGCTTTCCGCCTCAACTCATGCCTACCAAAGTCCCTAATGTTTAAGTCCACCTAACTTTATCTCAGTTTATGTGGATTATTGTGTAAAATTTAACCAGTTTTTCCTACGGGTGTCCCTATACCACTGATGTGTTAGCCACCTATTCAATTATCCAAATGTTTCTGATTTGTGAATTTAGAATATATTTTGATGAGGTTGAATTTTGCGTAATTAGCGTACTTGTATGGTTCTACAAAAAAATAAATCAATCTCTAGGTGTATATCACATAATTTTGGCATTTATCACCGCTTTGACAATGTTTGGTTTTTAATTTTGACTGCCTTTCCAAAGGATCTCGTTTTAATGTTGGGTCTTCCAGGCCAAAGTGAAGAGATAGGTTGTAGACTTATTTTGAACAGTTAGGCGCGCGACCCGGACTGTTCATCGCTAATTGTTTGTCCGTTCCGTTCACTTTTGTGATTGTAGCCTTTCGGTCTTTGTGTGCGTCCGGCTAATCGGTCTACCCCGCTCCTGGGAGTTAGGGCTATCAGGTGGGAGGTTCCTGATTTTCCTTGATCAACCTTGACCTTTTTTCCTTGTCATGGTGGGAAATATTATCCTATATATAATGCTTATAGGAGTCAGGATCCACCCAGGCTTGTGCTAGTATGAGTCCTAGCGCCTGTTTTATGGTATGGACTAGGTATGGTGCTTGCAGTTATGTATATGCTTGTATGCAAATTGAGTAGCGTCTGAGAAGTGTTGTTTTTGAGAACTCCAATTACACGTTGCTAATGCTGCCATTTTCCACTCACTCATCGTAGGATTCAATTATTTTCCCATTTAATACGTATGGTTCAAGCCCGGCTTGAGTGGCCTTATCATCCCAGCTTTCAGTCTGTGTGATAGTGAAGATTTGTTCTCTCTGTCTTCTACTATGCCAGCAAGACCCGGGTATGATGAGGTCTCTGTGGCTCGCACTCATACCGCTGTCTTTCCAATTCTTCCAATTTTTAATTTGAACGACAGCCTATCTCGGTCATTGTGGTGCTGGCAATGGTTGTGGTACTGGTAGTGGCTGCAGTGCTGGTACTGACTAGGTTGTCTTCACCTCAGGTTTGACCTTACGCACTGTTTTTACCATGAAGTGAGGTAGTATCCCTCGCTTAATTCTGGTTTTCTTCTATTTTTCCCTCCTCTTCCTCGATTCTTGTTCTATCTTCAATATCCTCTTTGGCCAGCTTATCTAGCAACCGCCTGACATAATCCAGGTGCATTTAGAGTTACAACAGTTGTTTGTGTCTATTACTCATATTTTAAAGTTGATGCGTTAACGATGGGTAGCTAGACTGATGATTCAACCTATTTATGTGCTTGAAGGTAAACATCCACTAACACCCAAATTTATCATCACATCGAATACGTGGACTTGAAAGAAGCACTCACGTTGACATTATTTTACTTTTGATTTACAGACATATATATATATATATATATATATATATATATATATATATATATATATATATATATATATACACACGATTTGACAAGACAGAGAAACAAAGTGCTTATACATACACTTCCGTTTAGATGAATATGGCTGAATGTTTTGTGATCGCCGTTTGAAATTATCGTGTTGCCATGGTGGTCTTCGAAAGCAATACTGAAGACTGAGTTGCATTTTGTAGGTCAGCAGGCCGCACAGCATGGACTGTACCTCGCCTTAAAGCTTGTTCGTGTCCGGAGGAAGGTGTTATGGGACAGCAGGGTGAGGGTTGTGTTTTCATGACTGTCCCTTACATTTGTTTTAATACGAAACACCTATATGCCGGGGTCATATTAGCAAATCTTCGCTCGGCATGGGCTTGCCATGGTCAGGATCCCACCCAGGCATTGCTCGTATATGTTCATATGACCTGTTTGATGTTCCCAGCTAGGATGTTTTTGTGTGTATGTGCGGGGGTGGGTTTTGTGGGAACAGCAGGTAGAGCTTCCTGGACTGTCCCGTTGATGCTTGTCCGGCAAGTTGTTGTTGGTTAGATATATACATCTTTTCGAATGGTAATTGAAGTTATTACCTCCTTTCAATCTGGCAATTTAATGTTGATGTCTTTGTTGGTTAGTGTTACAAATCTTTTACAATTGGCAATTTTTTTTAATGTGTAGGCATACTTATTTCTTATTAATGTCGTATCTTCTTTATAGTTCTCATCATCTTCCTCCTGTTTTATGGTTTCTTAGTGGTCCTTGGAAGAATGATCCTTCTGTCTAAGAGGTCATTTTGTCATCTTGTCCATGTTGTTGTTGGTGGTGGTGATTTTGTTACTATTTTAAGTTTATGAATTTTGATTTTAACCCTTGAAGTGGAAATACTGGCTATGTAATACGTCTATTCCACATACGTTATAGTAAAATTGGAGTATTATAATTACGCACTATGTAACTTGGATTAAGCAATGCATATTATAAATTGACAGACTAAGTAACATTTTTAAGTTGTAGGGATTATGTTAGGTAAAGGAAATTGAATAAAGTGGGGTAGGTTGAATAGAATGGGCTGACAGAATATTATATGATATTGTACTCTTATTATTAAATTTATTCATTTTCTATTACTATTTATTTTTAATGTTATTATAATAAAATAATTATAATAATATACTAATAAAATAATATAATGATTGCGATATTTATATACTATATATATATATATATGTTTATAAGTATTCAATTATTTATATGTATTTAGTAAGATTCATTAATTAGCAATCCTAATTTTTGTATACCACTATGATGTTTCGATTCCATTAATGGACATAGCATATACAAGTTAGGTAGATGTGCAGGTGGCTTTTGATTGGTTGCTATTTTGTAGGGTTTCAATCCTTCCCTCGACCCGCTATTGTTTATAGGAAAAGCGGGTCTAAATTGAAACCAATCAGCTGGTTCCTTACGAAGCCTGCTATGTTACTCGAGTGATACCAATTGATAACTAGCTCCTATGAAGTGTGCGGCACTATTTATAAGAAATTTGTATTACGGGATAAAGCAGGCTAAGTTCTTTCTGAATAAATGTTATTTAGAGTTTTCAAGTTATATTATTATTCTAAACACATTTACTATAATTCTTTAATAATATTTATTAGATATGTGACATAGAAACTTGTGTATTATTAAATATCTTGTTCGTTGTAGTTGTTGTTATTATTATGATTTAACAACAAGTAAGTTTAACTGTAACAAAGAAATTTGGTATTAGAGTATTTATATTTACATATAGAGGGATGAAAGCATTAAAGTTAAGATTTTAAATAAATGTATTTTGAATATGTAAGTGTTTAGATATTTAGATGTAAGGATATATTGGGATATTGATACATTTTCCTTTCCTTGCTGTTGTTTGTAATTTATAGTCCATCTAAAATGTCCATTATCCTTGTCAAGAATCTCAAATAGTCGTTATTTTAGTTTTAAATCCAGTTGCTGAAGCCCGATATGTTGCAAAAGCAGCTGCATTAGGCGCTGTTGGAACTACTACTAGAATGGAATTAAAGAAAGCAACCGGACAGGGAATAAGAACATCCAAAAAAGTAAAAATGTCTCAGATTGCCAGGGACCCGTATTTCGTGGTACGGAAAGGGTCTAAGACTTCGCGTAAAAATTTATTGATATCACCTATGTCCTATTTTTATTTACTCGATGCTGCTAAAAATATTTTTAAAATATTAGAGGTGTTTTCATGCGCGATCAATTTCCAAAACAACCGAACAATATTGATACTGGTATTATAAATCTCTCAAACAACTCTGGAAAAGGCACACATTGAGATGGATATGCAATTGCCCCTCGTGAGACTATTTATTTCGATTCATATGGATTAGCGACACCAAAATAATTTCTTCTTAATCTCAGCAATAATAGTGCTCCAATCTGATATTCAACGTTACCAACACAAGCAAATTAACTGATCTACCAATATGTGGTCGTGAAGTACTTACTGTTTTTGATGCTATATCAAAATCAACAAAACCAACCCTATAAAGTCGTGCATGAATATACCACATTGTCACATTTAAACAGACAAACCCTAAATATAATGGTCGATATTTACGGAAGATCTCAGCGCAGCAAGGTGATTTATCTAAATATGCAACTCTTGATCAGCTCAGAAATGAGATTGACGATTTATTAAATATTACAAGTGTGGATCAAAATGAAGTCATTTTTTCAGGATAAACAATGACGATTAAAGACTAGCTATATACAACTGCCAGATGTACTTATACGAATTACTCCCACAGTTGTTGATATTATCGTTACTTTTACTGATCAAAGTAAAATAAAAGATTCGGGTAAGTCAGTTAAAGATTACATCAAGAAGACTGGTGATGTATTTACGGGTAATATTATTATGTCAAAAAAAATTATAGACCTTGAAAATCGAAACCATGGATAATGATGCTGCAACAAAAACAAAATACGTCGACGATCAAGAATCTAAGTACGTCCTAGCCAACGGTGCTATATTGCGTGCATTTCTCAACATTAATAATAATGGCATTAAAAATCTCATAACATTAAAATCTAATATTGATGTTACTACTATAAGGAAGTTCCAATCAACAATGAAATATGCTCACCCAAAATTGATTTTACTAATCACGTAGGTACGCTTTTAAACTTTCGCAGAAGCATAAACAGAACCACAAATTATTTTTTTGGAACTCCAACAACTGTTGATATTAAACTCGGTGATATTAGCACAAAACACAACGATATTATCAGTGGAATTCCTAATGTTGTTCAAAACACAAGTCTAATTAAAATTCCTAACCAGCAGATTCCAAATATTGTGTATACAGTTGCTTCTGGAAATCAAACGTAGTCTCTGCAAAACAACACTCTCATGTATACCGCTGAGCTCACCAGTGCGTATCATTAACAATTTTTTTTCTAAATTGTATATATATATATATATATATATATATATATATATATATATATATATATATATATATATATATATATATATATATATATATATATATATATAACGCTTTAAGTTTTCTCACATTTTCATATATAACTTTGAGAATTGAATTATTATTTTTAAGTTTTACAAACAATAATGTTTGTCTTTGCTTCTGATACTTAGTTGATAACCATAGAGTCGTAACACTATATATAAAATATTACACAACTTCTTTCCCTAAATTTTCTGACCTAATTAACGATTGTCAGTTAGTTTCAGTAATGCTCTATTGGGAAGCGACGCAATCGATAACGTGTCAAAACTTTAAGCACTTAACATATCATCCATGCGAAGATCTCTAATTTGAATTTTCAAGAGACATTGTTAGTTTCCTTTTGTAATTAAAATTGATTTGTGCAGTTCTAATTATTGGAGTCAAATTCGGATATTTAAAAATAAAAATAGAAAGATATTCGCAATTTTATTCGGGACACCACTCGTTCAAATAGGAGATTTCTTGCAAAAACTCATAATGATAGAAGCAGCATATCACAGCATTTTTGATAATCTTATCTAGATGAAATCTTTTATCGTCGAAGCTCGAAAAGTCCAATTGACTTTACAGGTTAATGCTACTTTCATTGTTAAAGCCCCAAAATCCAATTGGCTTTGAGGCTTAAATGTTGTTTTATGCAACTGACTTCATCTTCTGATAAATAACCGTTTGATTATTCGAAAACATACCACAATTTTATCATTTGAAAACCCTTAATACAATATTATTATTATTCAGGATCATATTTCTGAATATATGTACAATTTCACCCATTCATGCAGAGTAGATAGGGCAGAAATCGAAAATTACGATGGATTGTTGAATTCAGTCAGTTCAATATAATGTTTATATCAATGTGTTAGTATGAGTTCTCTGTGCGATAGACACGATCATTCAGCATTTTATTATGTCGTCTAAGGCGCTTATCCATACAGATGACCCACACATCTCTCCTACGTCAGCGTGGATTCGAGCATCAGCTAAGTGTAAAATACTGCTTGCAAATAAATCCCCATTTGTCGGTGGCTATTCCTTTGTTTTCCAGCGTCCCTCCTCCACCAAATATACTGGTTATTATATATACTATATAGTGTGCTGAAAATAGCCTTTAACCCACAAAACAACAATCTTTTATTATTTAACTTATAATTGTTAATTCAGCTTGTAGTTCAAACATGTTGGAGACCAGATTTCGTGCTTGTTTTGAGGACGTAAATTGTTTAGACTCCTTTCATTAACTCGAAACATTGGGAAACTTTTGTTTTTCGCCCTTGTTAATTTTTGCAGTGGACGGATATAGAAAGCACATGTATGCACATGTATGTAGCAGTTCTGGATGTTGCAATTCAAAACTCATTGGGAGTTCGGTCTAAATGAAAAAGTCCAAACTTCTCAGGGTAGTCTTTTCGCAAATATCAGACGTACTCAAGTTTTGAGATAATATACCATAAATATTTGCATGTGTTATAATCATTATAATCAGTGAAATTAGATCATGATGTCAAATATCATGCAATTTTATCTTTTGACAAAATCTTTATAGCCAAAACAATCACCTTGAGTTTCGACCACGCCATCAAATTTACATGCTCAGATTAATACACTGTATTTGCTTGGCTTTTACCTGCGAAGACAAACAATTGACTTGATAGGACAATTTGTTAGATGTGCTACTTTTGAGACATTTACTTATCACATATGCGAGCAGAGCTTTTTACAGTAAACATCCTAAACCGATTTGTACTCTATTATCTTGCAACCGAATATGATGTGAGAAACCGAGTGAAGAACACATACAATGTATGAATGGGTAGTGATTAACGGCACTTCAACTCAATCCTTTCAATATAACGATGGCTAAAAAGTTACTCTCTAAAATGTTAAAGGTGACATTGATAATAAGAACTTTAGGTAGAAGCATTCTTACAAAAAAAGAAAACATATACAAAAAAGGTTTAAATGTTATAATTCTTTACTGTGGCATTTCTAGTAAAATATAAAGGTAAAACATAATTCTTCATATGGAGGGTCAAACGAGTTGCATCAACCACATTGCTTTAGCAGTCACATTTTTAATTCTGTTAGTACATCGTCAAAAGGATTCATAATTGATTTCACATAAAAACTTTTATCTCATAAGGTGGAGGTTGATACTCTCTAGAGAAATTATTGCAGGGTCAATGGACACTGACAGGGCATGCACTATGATTGAGGTTAACCCTTCAGGAGGTTTACGTAAGACAGGCAGGTGTGACCAATATGTGACACAGTGACAACTCATCTCTCTTTGTTCTCTGTGACAGATGTAACTCAACAGTAATCGGTGGTACGAATCTTGTTTTTCAAGTCTTCACTCTGCATTTATTTTCATTGAAAAACTGAACATTCTGATTTTTATAATGTTTGAAGCAATCATATGGAATCTCATTCAGAAATGAATGATATCATGTCGCCTTTGACTGCTTTATCTATCTTTTATGACTGTGTGACTAGACTTCTGCATCACAGAATGATTATTTCCTGGTTATATAATGAAATTATTTCTAGAAAATCTGAGACATTGACGGGTTATTAAATGTAATGTTTTATAACGTATTCAGAGAGGAAAAGGAAATAGGAAAGATCACAGATCTGTTTTAGAGGGTTCAATGTAATATATTTGTTCAGTGAGGTCAGTGCCGTTTTAACAGCATTGTAGGCTCTGGGAAAATCAATGCACTGGGGCCCCTTACCAGCCCTAGTATTCATTATGGTCAGCATAATATCCTAGAAGAGTGAGGACCTGAACAACTGGCCAGTGTGCCCATGCCTTAGGACTGCACTGATTGAGGTAATTTATGTAGCGAAAATGAGCGCTTTATACGGAAAGTGACTCGAGATTGGTCCATCGTTGGGTACTGCTGTACATGCAACTTTGTCCCCATTTTTCAAACCGTCGGTATGCAATGGTGTACGACGAGAATAGTCGGATATGATGTTCTTTAATTAATTTTTAAATAATAGCGGGTTGATTGAGTATTATTTTGTGCATTTTAATACCATTGTGTTGATTTGGGAATATACAATTTGACATTATTGGCAAGACTGAGTTAAAATCAAATTAGAAACTCAAATGTGGAGCGAAATTTGTATTTCGATAATAGAACTGGCTGGATATTTAGTTCAAAATATTACATCATGTTATGGAATAGATGGACTAGAAAATAGCGATATTTTATAATGAAGAGCAAATGTGGTCTTTGGGAGAAAAAGTGAAAGGTCAGTGATCTTGGGATATATTCTTCCTGAAGAGACATGCTCCCAGACAAAGGAAAAATGCCTGACTGTGTATTAGACGTAGTATATGCATGCCGTCTCTATACATCAGACGTTCGTGAACAGACCATAGGACCATCGAGGTATATTCGTGTGCCTCCCGTGGCACATGAAAAGGTGGTATGCGCCACAGACTCGTCGTGACCCTGCTGGGGCTTAGTCGGAACGACCGACTAATAGACAAATAAATCATGAATTCTTTTTATTTTGAAATTGAAGTGAAAATGGAATGCCATATTAATCAGTGGCTGATGAACAAAATATGTTGTGCAACTTATTGTAAAGCATTGTAAATGGTTCATGAGAGACTTGCAAGAACAGAACGGTCGGACATACCGATCTCAGCATGCTCTTCTCTCGAAATTTGATCGTGGGCTGTGTTGACGACGTATGCAGGTACGATGTACAAATTGATCCGTACGCAATAGAACCACTATCAAATTTAAACCTTTCTAAACGCAAGATCCTGAAACGCGAATGCTCTCATACCTATATGCTATATGCATTTTAGCAAATGGTTGTGTCGTTCGATTTATCATGAAAGATCGTCTACATTACTAGGGTCGTAGAGAACCATGTTTGCACTGAAATATGAGATTAAATAGTAAGATTAAGTCCTGTTGATGTGTATCTCTTTTGAGGCAGGATTGTGCGATGGCACCAATGTATATATTGTTAGCATTATTACACAATGGTCCGTAAGAATTACAAACGTACGTGTTCAAAAGATTCAGAAGAATGCTCTTCATGATGTTTCTGTAGGACTTTTTTGCCTTGGTTCATACTTATCATTTTGTTAAGTGTTCGGTAAAACACATTTATGCTGTTTTTCACGTAAGCAGTCCACATAATCACATACTTTAAATGTTTTAATTGTTTAATCAGTGCGATTTGAATTTATTCTTAATGGGTTTAGTGTGGGGTTAGGGTGGGTGGTATCGTTCGGAATCAATAGTATTTTTTCTTAGAAGCATCTTACTGCTTTCTAATTCTAAACAGCAAATAAACATTATCTAGGAAATATTACAAACTAAAATATTTTAATTGGTTTACGTTTCCATAATTTATTCAGCATGTACAAACTAAATATTAATTACAGCCAGGAAAATGTGTTGAAAAAGTGAGAATTTTTTATCTTGTACCGTTTAAAGTATTCCTCTAGAGCAATTGTTAGGTTGATGAAAGACTGTACATGTAACTTTGATGCGTAAACACATGGGTAAGGTTGTAATGGAAATAAAGTATGTAGGAGAGGATCGTTCTTGACGTTGAAATCACACTGACCAAGCCTGTGGGCATTTTCAATTATCTGCCAGGGTAACCAAATCTCTTATTTTTTAGATTGTCCCCAAAGGACAAGCTTAAAAACGGGATGCAGCATGTATACATGAGAAAATATGTCATACATTGAGCCAAGGATATTTGTGGCGACCATGACTCCACCTAAAAGAGCCATCAAATCCTATGAAAACGCGACTCAGGACGATACGAAAGCTAGCTTCAACAAGGTCAGTTCATACTAGTACAATGGACAACTTTTAAAACTTTGACACCTCTATAACGAGTACGATTAGTCAACCAAACCGAGTGTTATAAAATATAAAACCAGTAAACCGCGGTGATTCGTGCTCAGAACTTTGATTGATCCCATTGAACTTTAGCTGGACCCGTATATATCCATTATCAACTTCTCCAATTCTTGTGCAATACAGCTCGCGATACAAATCTAAATATTTTAAACAAATATTTGGAAATAGAAATATCCGTCATAATTTTAATGTTAACTCAAAAGACAGAATAACAATTTAAAGCTAGTAACATTTGAGAGATTTGTCAGAGAGGTATTTATACAGAAAGAACATATAGGAGCTATCTATTATTTTCCTGGAGAGGGGAAACTTTACACCACATTGAAGTAAAGCATAACGAAGAACAAATCTAATCTTGAAATTAGTGCCTGATTTTTTTTTATATCCATCTTCTTGAAAGATTATAACTTCCAACTTAACGTATCTGCCACCATTACTGAAAAAATATCTACATTATAGAGATGGACGTCTAGTCACCCAGTTTTCATCTACTCTTTTTAACATTAAAATTCATACAATTTTTAAATTAAATAATACAGGAACTGACTGCTAATTTTACATTACTCCCTTTAGATGGGCCATAAATCGATAGTTATGTATAGTATTGAACGTCAAGCACAGCTGTCCTTAAATCGAGTGTGAAAATGATTAGAAAAATTGAAATGTTTTTCTGCCAATAACAAAATTCATGAGAGCTCGAAACACCTAACCTGACCAAATATGTAGATATTTTTCTCCGAAAGCTATATTTCCTTTCTGCACATGTGTGTGTGTGTGTGTGTGTGTGTGTGATTTGGAATTTTAGTATAGCTTTAAAATATTTCAGTTATCTCGCTACGATGTATGCAGTGTGGTAGTTTATAGTAATGTCTAGCACTGGGGCATCATGATGCAGACGTGTAACATCATATCCCACCAAGTAATATTATCCTGACATCAGGTCAGCCAGTCGTATCACTAACTTCCTAATGCTGAGCACCTAGTGATGCAGCCGCTAGTACTATTTTTGTTTTAAATAAGGCTTTGGTATGAATAGGCCAGGGTTGAAACTGGTGACCTCCCGCATTCGAGGCTGACGCCATAACTACTTAGGTGATCGGAGCGGATTAACTTAAGAACAATACTTTATCCTCACAGGGTTGAAGTTGATACATTCAAAAAGAATGTGTTCCGCTTTATGTGGACTCTGGCACATTATGCACTCTTGTCGAGATTCATCCCTTAGGAGATACAGTTGAATCAGATATGTGTCTCGATATAATATCAACCTCAATTTTGCAATTTGTTCTATATGATGAATGCCACTCTTCAATGATGGTTTTGATGTTACGAAGCATGCTTGTATAATTTTGATGTATCATATATTTGTACGTACATAAAACGTGTCTATTCGTATAAGATTTGAAGTCAATATACGTGGTATTCCATTCGGTAAAATTGTGAATGCAATCCATCTATGGCTAGCTTGTGCCATTGCATTAATACTTATTCCAATGTGACTTCGCAGCGTAAAGTACAGGATACTTCTTCCGCATGGTATGGGAAAATCTTGTTTCTGTTAGGTCTGGCATATTAGCAGGTTCTCAAATTCAATGTTTTGCAAGGCTTTAGGTGTAAAAAGAATTTGAATAGATAACATTTGGTTTTGATAGATTTATATATTTTCCCAAGGCGTTATCCAGTTCGATGTTGCCTTGGGGTGTTGAAAAGGAAGCTCCCAACTTCCAACAATCTCCATCATTCGAACCTTCTGTATACAGGAACGCATGGCTACGAAAGGAGGCTCCGAGTCGATTGAATATACTATGAAATAATAAGAGGATTTTGTTGCTGATGTTTGAGTAAATCAGTATTAGTTCAGGTGTTTGAAAACCAGTATGGTGGTTTTAGGACATGACATTTGCAGCAATTCGAATATTGATATATACTCTTTCTAAGCGGGGTCGAATCTGCATGATAAGAGGTTGAATTAAATTTGTATTCAGAGTGTACAAAGATTTATATTTGGAATTAGATGGATTAGAAGATAGCTTGGTAGTATAGTTATGGGTGAATTTCATTCGTCTGAGAAAAGATGATGATATGGTAAGTTTGAATTGCTCTCAGAGACCATGTCCCTGATTGTGTATATGGCAACCAGACAGAATCTATGTCCCAAATTGTGTATTTTGCACCAGGTCAGAGTCCAAATCCCTGATTGTATATTTGGCACCCACACAGTCTAAATCCCTGATTGTATATTTGGCACCAAGACAGTCTAAATCCATTATTGAATATTTGGCACCCAGAGTAAGTCTACATCTCTAATTGTTTTTTCTGCACCCGGACAGAGTCTATGTCCCTGATTTTGTATCTCACATCCAGACAAAGTTTAAATCCCTGTTTATGTATTTGGCACTCAGACAGAGTCTACGTACCTGATTATGTATTTTACACAAAGACAAAATCTAAATACCTGATTTTGTATCTTACAATTCCTGATTGTGTATTTGGTACCCAGAGTTAACATTTGGCACCCAGAGTGAGTCTAAATCTATGATTGTATTTTTTGCACCCAGACAAATTATATGCCTCTGATCGTGTCTGGCATCCAGACAAAGTGTATGCCTCTGATCGTGTCTGGCATCCAGACAAAGTGTATGCCTCTGATCGTGTCTGGCACCCAGACAAAGTGTATGCCTCTGATCGTGTCTGGCATCCAGACAAAGTGTATGCCTCTGATCGTGTCTGGCACCCAGACAAAGTGTATGCCTCTGATCGTGTCTGGCATCCAGACAAAGTGCATGCCTCTGATCGTGTCTGGCACCCAGACAAAGTGTATGCCTCTGATCGTGTCTGGCACCCAGACAAAGTGTATGCCTCTGATCGTGTCTGGCATCCAGACAAAGTCTAAATACCTGATTGTGCATTTGGCACTCAGACACAGTCTACGTCCTTAATTGTGTATTTTGCACCCAGACAGCGTCTAAATCTCTGACTGTGCATTTGGTATCTAAATAGTCTTAGTTCCTGATTGTGTACTTAGCATCCAGACAGAAGTCTATGATTGTATATTTTGCATCATGAACAATTCTAAGTCTCTGATTGTGTATTTTGCATCCTGGCAGAGTCTAAGCAATGATTGTGTATTTTACGCCAAGACAGAGTCGAAGTCCCTGATTGAGTTTTTTTACACTAGTATATAGTTTAAGTCGATGATTGTGCATTTGGCACCCAGACAGAGTTTTATTCCCTGACTTTGTATCTAACATCCGGACAAAGTCTAAATCCCTGATTGTATATTTTGCACCCATACAGAGTCTATGTCCCTGATTGTATCTTTGGCACCCAGACAGTATAAATTACTGATTGTATATTTGGCACCACGACAAAGTTTTTGTCCCTGATTGTGTATTTGGTATCCTGACAGATTCTATGTCCCTGATTTTAATTTGGTACCCTGACAGATTCTATGTCACTGATTGTGTATTTGCACTACGACAGATTCGAAGACAATGATTGTATATCAGATCGAGCATCTTATATAACATTTGCAAGCTGATAAGCCGTAGTAAAGTTTATTTCTTACTAAGTTCCAGTTTAACCTGGGCAAGAAGTCCGATTTGCTTCACAGCAGTTTCCTCACAGGACCTGTATCAAATCCCTGGATGTTTTACATTGGTCTCAATGCGTACAAATGTCACAGGAAAGTCAGTTTAAGGTATGAAAAAGGCCTAACCATATTGTATCCTCGACAAGAGAAATAAGACAACCGTCAATACAGAGTTATGGATCGTGATGAATATGATGTAATCGGCATAAGTGCACACAAACAGATTAATATTTCAAAAATGTGAACAAACTATCTTCTTTCCATTTGTGAACCATGGTTAAGCTGATCTGTTATGACAAGTCTTCTCTTTGATCTAGTGTTGCTCCAAAATTTGTGAAGATATAATTAGTTGTCTGTTCCAGGTAAATGCAATACACTGTACTGTTTATTTTGATGCTGCAAAGGATTAGTAGTAGTATGATAACCTAAGAATAACATTCAGGAATGTACTTACCTACCTTATTTCCGAAAGTTTCAGTTTATCACAACATCGGATATTTATGTTAACTAATTTGTTCCTTTGTCCTGAACCGAATTAGTCGTTAATTACGCCGTGTTTTCATGTGGTGTAAAGAGCTTTATCTATGTTATGTTATGTGTATATTATTTATGCATGATTCTTCTTGTGCTTCTTGGCTTCTAAATCCATACTGTACATCCGATATTAGTTTTGGACTCGAGGAATCGATTATTTAACTACTCGAGGAATCGATTATTTAACTACTCGAGGAATCGATTATTTAACTACTCGAGGAATCGATTATTTAACACCCACTCCAGAATTTGAAAATACATTTTATACAAGCTATATGACGATACATAACAAAATCAGTGCGATATTTTCCAGAGCGATAAATAGAGATCAGCACGATTCTTTCCATGATTACGTGCTAGCATTATAACTGCTTCTCATCTAAACGTGAGGCATGTACTCAGTTTATAAAATGGCGTTGAACATTCTAAGTATAGTGTGAGTCGTATCAGTCATGTGTTTCAGACGTTGATTGTGCATATTATCTGGTCATGTTGAAGTGTCGTTGGTTCGATCAAGAGCATCTTCTATTCCTCTGAGTGTGAAAGATTTCTGTAATATTCATCTGTAGCCAATTTAAAACTACGAGGAAGCTTTTCCTTCAGGTTTTGACACCAGTGAGGAATCATTTGTGAACATCTCGGCTAGGATATGGTAGATTTCTGAGATTGTCATCAGTGTATCCGATTTTGTAAGCATTTGATACAGCTGCTTATTGTTTTGCTAGTAGGGTTTTGTTTTAACACTCCTTGCCTTTCCAGCCAGGCCCTAAAGTGCGCTAGCCATCTTGAAAAGCACAAAGATGACAATAGCGTTGAGTCGATTGTTCGCTTTTTCATGTCAGGGCTACGCAAATTGAAATATTAAAACAAAGATTGACCTTATTCGATTTACTTTTGCATCAACCATCAAAGAACATACTCCTTTGTACAGTTCAAGCACATACAGATTCGTAATCACATTGGTGACCGTTAAATGTATGCAGAATAATTCATCCGAATCCGTTGTTAGCATAGCATCTAAAGGATGGTGCTGTTGTTGTTGTTGTTGTTGGGCTTAACGCCATTTTTCAGCACACGATAGGCTATTTATGGCGGCCAGTATTAATGGTGGAGGAAGAAACCGGGAAATCACCGGAAAGAACCACCGACCCACGAGAAGCTACTGGCAAGCTTTCTCACATATCCACATTCGCCGAATCCTAGATTCGAACCCACATAGACAGAGGTGAGATGGCAGTGATCCGTAACGGACAGCGCTTTAGACCACTCGGCCACTCGGGGCCCCAATGGATGGAGCATCAAGTCGACTAATTCAAATTGACCCTGATACCCATCTGTCCAGCTGAAGTTGAGGCTGGACCAGGGTGATGCATCGGAATGGCAACTGATCATTCCTCTACTTAATAACCAGGATTATCTCTGCCATTGACACGGGACGCAGCCTACGCATAAAGATTGCGTCTACTCAGCAGCATGCATCGGGCATACTGTAAATCTCCGATTCCTGAATTGGGGGTGGGTGGATGCTGTATATTTTTGAGTTAATTGTATTGCTAGATTGGTGATGAACATCATTTTTATACATCTGGATAACTTTTAACTTTTTAATTCAATGTCTTATAATTGATCTATATGTGTAAAACAATTTATTTTTACAAGAACTAAATTAGCAATTGGTTAAAAATGGACAATATATTTCGCAAACAACGATACGTTGAATACCTGGTTTGAGAAAAAAAATCCCCTTAGCCATCCGCATTAGAAATACCCGTTTACATCCATTGCACATGATAGTGATAGTGATAAAATAAAACTGGTTTTAGGTTCAGACCTAGTTATGTCGTATGTTATCCATATGCAGGCTAAAAAATGACATTAAGTTTTTACGGTACGACAGGCTGGTTCAGTAGCTCATACTTGTATTAAGTGGTTGTACGGCAAGATAATGTATTATCTCTGAGTCTTGATTTTGCCATATCCTTAACCTCATATGTAGCGTCCTTTGAACATAAAAATAATATAGTCTATTTGTTTCCATGATGGTTTTCCTAAATCCGCCATTTTGGTGGATATGTCCATCTTTGTTTGTAAATATTATTTTGGAGGCATGTTAGAGAGAAGCCGGATACAAATCAAAGCTAATTGTTATGTATATGAAATTTAATTATTTGATTGTTAGTTTTAAATTTTCTTAATATTCAATACATGCTATTGTAAATTAACATTGTTTACTGGATCTGACATTGTCCAGAAATTCAGCTCAGATCTCTTTGACCAGATTTTTTTTATTTTACTTATAAACAAGCAGTAATAGAAAAACTATCATGAGATTGAGAACCAGTGACAGTTGCGGTGAACAACTTTTTTAAATTAATTTTTTATTTTTTATCGTAGTAAGAATTGTCAAGATAAGTTAGGAGAATACCTGGAGTGCTTGATAATTATCATGTAACCAACTTATATTCCTTCTGGAAAGATGAACTCACTCTTGACCTCCATCCAGGCATTTGTTTTGCGTTTTATTTAGTCTTATAACTCATGTTATGATAAGAATGTAACCATTCGGGCTCCAAACATATGAGGTGATCAGTTTAAGTTGAATTTTTATTTTATTGAATTTCAAGTTATTATTTTCACTGGTTATGCACGTGCTTCTAGAAAAAAGTCTTGGACAAAGACATTTGTTGAAATTTGTTCGGAATTCAAAACAGGGATAATATTTTCTGCGATTCAACAAGGAACTGTTGACAAATCTACACTTGAAGGTTACGACAGACATCATCGACTTCCATTTTGGATTTCATCAGGACTCGAACTCAGATTCATTTGGGACTTTTTAGTAATAGGACTTCGATTTTGTAATTCTTTGATTTTTTTATTCATAAAACTGTAAGGCTTGTTTCACCTTTTTACCTTGGTTTTCAAAGGAAATACATTATTTCTTATCGTTGACAAAGCTTGTTGTCTTTACCTTTGTCTTGTTACTTTTTGAAAAACCTAGACACGTAACATAATCTTGATTAACAGAAGATTAAGATATTAGCATCGTACCATATTTTTGCGTTTTTTTTTCTTCTTGCTAATACGGTGCATTTATCAATATTGATCGTGTGACAATCCCAGTAGAACAAAATAAAAAATTGTCAAAGAGATTTACATCTGAGGTAAAATATACGAGTGAATGTGGCCTCTTGTTCTACGTGAACGATTTGGTACACAACCATTCCAATTGTTTTAATCTATTAAGTTTATTTTGTCTGTAGCTTCAAACAGGCAATTTGTGTAACGTCAAACATGCAATTTGTGTAGCGTCAAACAGGCAATTTGCGTAGCGTCAAAACATGCACATATCCTTCATTTATGTTGTTTTAACATCGGAAAACTTACTAATCACACTGAAGCAGGAAACAAATTCCAAAAAATTCTCAACTTACGCACAGAAGGTAGATGTTGAATCTGTCAAATGAACATAATTCAACTCACAAAGCTCCGTGGTTTTGCGATAAGAAAAGTAAATTAAACATTTTTCCACTTCAACCGAAGGACTACTAAGTTTCGATGTATTTTCCTTTCAAATGTTTCATCCTACAATTTTTGCCTCTATATCTCAGAGAAATTAATTGATCGTCTTCCGAATAAAGGAAAAACTAGTATGGCTTAATCATGTACAGGCAAGTACGCATACTGCAACTGTTTATTGAATGCCTCAGTGACACACATACAGACCATTCCACATACACACCCATAGTTTTTCCCTCTCAGTCAGAGGATGTATTACTATATTTATGATCTTTGCACATGTAAGCCATTATAATGTTAGCATAGTTTAAAATATAAACCCTCTGGCAAGTTTTCCAATAACTATTTCCATTATTTATTTCATTGTCAACAACTCCAACCACTGAGTTCCACCTTCCTAACATTGATTTTCCTTTGAATTTATTCGGTATCATTGTTTGATCATTTTTCTCGTTCATTCAACTTTAGTCGGGTAGATTACATTGATTTATTATTTGTTTTTAACGAATTCGGTCATCGTTCAATGTTACGTACAACTTCTAAGATTTCACGACTTCAAATCTAATATCAGCAACTTTTCTCAACGAGGGTGCTAATTAACATAACACAAATTCCGTAGTATCTGCTCCAAGATATCAGCTTCGCGACTATGCCAGACATCCATAGGTCGCATGAATTTCTACCAAGAAATGTTCACAGAGTTTTAATTATTTGTTTATATTGATTTAGTTTTGTTTTTGAGAGAGAGAGAGAGAGAGAGAGAGAGAGAGAGAGAGAGAGAGAGAGAGAGAGAGAGAGAGAGAGAGAGAGAGAGAGAGAGAGAGAGAGAGAGAGAGAGAGAGAGAGAGAGAGAGAGAGAGAGAGAGAGAGAGAGAGAGAGAGAGAGAGAGAGAGAGAGAGAGTTTTCAAAATTACTATATATTACATATGCGAACATCTAAACTATTTAAGGCAAATTTATAAATTGAACCTACTGGGTCAAGATATATATTACATTTAATCATGGCAAAAATACAGAAGTAAAAAAATGTGTTAATTTTCTTAGTACGAGAACTAAAGTATGATAACATAGGAGATTATCTGATTTAAGCTCAGTCTGATGATGTTTAAAACGGCGCATGACCGTAAAAGTAGCCCCCAAAAGAACATTATTCAGAATAAGATTCTACATTTACATTTACATAATAAATATAAAAATGCATTTACATTGACAATTGACCCATAATCCATATAGTAAAACACTTAACATGATTTGGTGGTTGCCCTATAATCCTTTGGATATCTCGTGAAAGAATTTTAGTAGTAGTAGTAGTAGTAGTAGTAGTAGTAGTAGTAGTAGTAGTAGTAGTAGTAGTAGTAGTAGTAGTAATAGTAGTAGTAGTAGTAGCAGCAGTAGAAGCAGCAGTAGTAGTAATAGTAGTAGTAGTAGTAGTAGTATTGTGTCATTTATTTAAATTATTATTTAATTCTAGTTATGTTTAAAGACTTGACTTCTACCGATTGAAATAAGTGGTTAAGTATAAGGGGAGATAACCCTAGTAGGCAGTACACGATGTCCTACTATGATTAGCTTCCCTAATATTAGGTACGACAGCAGTTTTCTTTTGGCATTTTATTGATAAACGTATGTCACACATGTCGAAATTATTTCTATAAACGTTTAATTCACCTCATTCATTTCAAGACAGCAATGTAATAATAATACGAATGAGAGGGTGTCAAAACATTTTTGAATATTTGGAAAGAGTATATTGCTGGATCAATTACCAAATTGAACATCGTTAATAAATACCTTACCATGTGTTAAATAAACACTGCCACTTGTTTATCATACATGGCCTCTTTGGCTAAAAAAAAAATAATAATAATAATAATAATAATAATAATAATAATAATAATAATAATAATAATAATAATAATAATAATAATAATAACAAGCAACGACCTATCTATAGTCGCACATTTGACGTTGACCGTGTCTGAACGTAACCGTTCAGGCTTCAGACATTTTAAAATTCGTGCATGAAATGTCGACCCATCAATCAATCAATATTATCAACAACGCTTCTAAAATAATACAACAAAGCCTTGACTTAGAGAAATGATATTAAACTGCCATCAAGCATAGCCACCGTAAATATATTACAATTCCACAAAAATATAACCACTCAAGCAGCAATGAAGATGAACAGACCATTTACCTGAGACCTTATTTACCAAAAATAAGAGTTCCTACAAATGGCTAAAAAAACAAAGTCAATAACGTCTAAGTGAAGCCTCTAACCGAGAATATTTCCGTTCGGTTGAGAACGGATACTAAATTGTTTTGGTTAGCTCACTTTTGTTATCCAATCGTTGACGTATTTTTTTCTTCAAATTTTCGTTTACTTGCAATTATATATATATATATATATATATATATATATATATATATATATATATATATATATATATATATATATATATATATATATATAACATGAGTCTATATTATGTTAGATGTAGAGTACCCACATCTACCACTGGATTAACAAAAATAACAATACAAAATAAAACAACTTGCATTAGACAGGTAAATGTGTAAAATGAGGTGTTAATTCCAACTCGTTGAAGGAGAGGTTTGTCCTCTTTTGTGTATTTGTTTTTGGGTCTTGCTGCTTCTTCTTGTTTTGCTTTTTGTATTTCTTGTCTTTCTTGCTTTTTCTGTTCTTCAATTTGTTTTCTTTCTTGTTTTCTTTATTTGATTAAATCATAAATTTTATTAATATAATCTTGATATAATGGTTTATTATTTCTAGCTTTTTCAACATGGATACACATGCGATATAATGCCTTTTGCCATTGTTCACGGGTCTTAATATATTTAGCTTGTTCAGGTTTCATTAATTTATCTCTTTGAGCAAAACTATCCACATCAAATGTAGCCAATTGTTTTGAATTTTTATTTTCATTCTTAATTATTTTAACAGTATCTTCATTAAATTTATTCATCAATTCAGTAGTACAACTCATTGCAACATTTGTTTAGTTACTGGTGCTTCAGCGCCTTCAGGTATTTGTTTTATTGGTTGAGCAGCAGCTATTTCAACTGGAAGTCAAACAAAATTATTTTTGTCTGTTTTGTTCTTTCTGCTATTTTTCCAGTTGCTTCAGAGGTTTTCTGACACAGGTAGAAGACCTATAGTGGACTCTATAATAGGTTTAAATACAGCTTGAGATTCCTGACGTGATTGTAGCTGTTGCTTAACGGAATCACGAACAGGTAAATATTTTTAATTGCTTCTAATCGCTTTCGAACTAATTTACCTGAAAGTGGTTCTCCAGTATTGATCATTGATAATATTTATAATATTTTTAATTTATAGCAGCAGGGAAGGTGAACGACAAAAACTGAGTGACCTGACAAATAAACGAAATCACATAAAAATTTGAGAAAAAATATACGTCCACGATGGGATAACAAAAGTGAGCAACCAAAACAATTTAATTTCCGTTCTCAACCGTGCGGAAATATACTCGGTTAGAAGCTTCAGTTTAACATTATTGACCTTGTTTTTTTTATCCATTTGTAAGAATCTTTATTTTTAGCAAATAAGGTCTCAGGCATTTGGTCTGATCGCCTTCCATACTATTCAATATATTTCGCCCTAAATAACTAGAATGCTAGTTTATACAACTTCAGAAGTTTTTCAATCTTCTATTTAATGTTGCCGCCAAAATTTAAGACTGCATATAAATAAAAAGAATAAATAAATAAATTACATACCAAAATCTTCTGAAGCATTTTGAAAAAGTACAAGGAGGCTATTCCAGTCTGGACTATTTATGTTTGGAATAAACCAGATTTGAATAGCCCTCTTGATGTACTTCATCAAGAAGCAAAAGAAACAAACAGCGTGTGTGTGTGTGTGTGCGTGTGTGTGTGTGCTTACATATATGTGTTGTTGTTTGTTGTTGTTTTTATTTTTGTTTGTCCTATTTTGTTCATGGAAGAAATATTTGGTGGCCTAAGTACACATTCTTGCATAGATAGAAAGCTCTCATGGCAAACCATATTACAATTAACACCGCAATGCTTTATATTGTTGAGTCGGCGATGAAAATCTCGCTTAGTTTATTATTCATTCTCTTGTTACGTAATAATATAAGAAAACCAGTCTAATTATGCAAACTTATCATTAACTGACTGGAAAATTTGTTCAGGGTAAATGAATCGTACACAAGCAAACGTATCTATTCAGCTACTTTAGCGAGTGTAATGTAAAATGTGGCATCCTGGTGAAGAACGCGTGGATATAGTAAACAATAATGTGTACGTATCCGAAATCCAGCTGATATGCTAAACTTTGTTTCAAACACTATAAACTGTGCAGAATCTGTGCCACTATTTTGTGCATTACCATTCCTTTATATCCCATTATAGCCATAATATCTTTCTTAGGCTTATTTGTCCTAATCTATAGAAAAACCGTAGATCAGTGCATGTCTTAAAAACTTTTCAATGATATGGTTAGATATTTTGATGACGTGCTTACCAATTCTTTTATCCTTTTGCATTGTTTGCATACACTTTTAACCACCAGGTTGCATTAACGATAATAACATTTAATTTGAACATAATTTTCAAACTTGCATCGTTTGACCGGACTTAATCCTGCTAGGAATGTGAATGATACAATAGTGTGTTTCATAAAAATGTTTAACTCTCTGCGGCATTTTGTTCCCTTGCTAGTACGTTTGCATTTACCACCTTACATCGACATCTACACGAATTGCTCTGTGAAAAAGCGTAGAAAAGTAAGAATTCTCATTGCACTTGTTCATCTAAAAGTTGTTAACAACCATTGACATTAGGTTGTTTTTGTTTTTTTTAATATTGTCCTATCTTGAGTCTAACATCATCGTTTTGATATGATGAAATCATTGCCTAGGTTGTTGAAACACTGAGTGAGAGACCTTGCTCTTTCAATCTTGTATTCAGGTAGTCATGCGTAGTGACCTTTTTTCATTGAAGTCTTCAGTTTTTATTAGATACTTTACAATTTAAATTATGATTTATAATTATTTCATTTACAGAACGTTAGGACTTAATTTCTTAAACATATACTTGCTTCTTACAAATGCTAAACCGCTTGCTATTCCTCCTCTACCAATAACTCCTGCTAAAGCGAGTTGCTTGTATTTGATGACCAGAAATAATCAGGCAACATGTTGTTTTTATCTTGAAGCGCGCTAATCCAAAACTGGTCCAATGGCAATTCTTGAGTTTGTTGTAAACTCAAAATACAAAAAATTTCTCTTATACGCATCTCTCTTATAAATAGGCTTTAAGTTGAATTCACTTTTGGGGATTATTCGTAACGTTTGTTGCGTCTAGTCAAAATGAATCACAATGAGCCATTATTATATAATTTTGCAGCTGTGATCGACTTTTTCAGTTGTGTTTGTTGTGTTCGAAAACATTTCGATGGGGGAAGTAAACGATTGGCTGGATATGAATAAATCGGACGTCGGCTGGAAAATTTTAAATAACAGTGAAATCGTGCAAAAAGTTACAATCTTGGTTGACTCTGAAACTGAAGTGGAAGAAGAAAAACGCTGCTGCCGATGGAACAATAAAAATAACTAGCCACAGTAAAGCCAAAACTATGTTGTCAAAGTGCATTGAGTGGTTCAGAGTGCAAAAAGAAGCAGACACTAAGCAAGTGTAACCTTTGCGCAAAATTCTTAACATTGTCTCCCAAAAGGCTCGAGGAGTATTTAAGCAATAGAAACCGATTGACCTTCTGAAAAAAATGAATGTAACTATATACTTAACAATTATTGTTTCTTTTGAGATTCTTTGTTCTATTGGAACTGTGTACGTCAAAATATTAAAAACAGGTAAATGTACATATGTAGATACTATGATTTGTTTTGATGAACCCGTCTATTGTGTAATATTTTGAATGTACATATTATCTTATCCGTCTATTCTCATATCCGTCATGGTCTAGGTAATAGCCGTTAATATACTATTTTGTTTTATTGATGTAGTTAAATTTATTGAATCCTATAATTTAGTATTGTCGATATGACTCTAACATTTTAAATTATGTTTTAAGCATCTAATATCATTTATTTGTATCACATTTAGCAGTAATTCTCTGGCCGCTTTCACTGACTTATCTTGGATATAATGACCATCATTTCATTATCGATAATGATCTAGTAAAGGAAATGAAACGCCAAAACAAAAAAAATACTTTCTGCATCTAAGCTGACAGTATATCATTTATGTTTTTAATTATCAATTCATCGATACTAATCAGTTTATAGATTGCTGATGTTTCTATTTCACTACCTTCTAATGAAACACTTTCTCATTCAAAACTTTCAACACATTTCCAATGACTACTGTACTAAATCACGTGATGGTTATTTGGACAACCATACCACCAGTAGGTAATTCAGATATACATCATCCATATGTTGAAAAATCTTCACCAACGGAAACCTTATTCAATATTGAGTTAAAACATTCAAATCTTTGTATTTTTATTTATTATGCCTTTGTTGTTCTCATTCTCCGTGACCAAAAGATCTTTTATCTCTTTAACTGCTCAGAGGTTTTGTTATTGTTTCACTGCTTTGGTCCACTGCCCCTAGTTATTTAAGACTGTTTTACCATTGTTTGTTTTAGTGTTGACGAAGATTTGTTTGATCAATATTTATAGGTTACTGCACTTGTATGGGAAAATATGAATCCGTTTTTTCGGATGGATATACTGCATAACCCTGGGAGTTAATATTTTCCTTACAAATGCAGTAACCTTTTATAATGTGCTTTTTTTCTTATTCTAGCTAAGGCATAATTATATAAACAAATATACACTGCAAGAAACAAAGTAACAGTATGTATGGTGTATTCCAAACTAAATACACAAGCGCATATTCATCATTGCACAATAACAACACTATTAATGCGCACGTAGCTCAGCCCAGATAAATTTGAACTTAGTCGCGCGCAACACATTACTTTCGATAGACAGTGGCGTTTTAGTCTACTTAAAATTGAAATTTAGAGTCATATATTAATATTATATATATATATATATATATATATATATATATATATATATATATATATATATATATATATATATATATATATATATATATATATATATATATATTATGAACGAATGCGCATTGCGGCAACTTTTCCATTTAGACTGGAATAAATAGATTTTGGTATTTTTGTCGATAAATACTAAATTTTGTGATTATGGATTGGATTTATCTATGTTAATTCTGCATGAAGTAAATCAGACAGCGATGGAGCAGCGTGTTGACGTCTGCGGGTGTGTTTCTGTTCTGTCATCGAACGTTTGAAAACATATTGTGGGGAAAATATGAAGTATTTCAATGTAATTATCACAATGATGATATGGAGTATAATGTTTATTTTACTTTCAGTGCAGGAAGGGGGAAGTTATTGCACATGGAATGTAGTCGAAATTACAGTTAAATTTCAAAATGTGTAATCAAGTTTTCGAACTAATGACATTACTCATGTAATTCGGATTTGCAGAAGTAAGAAAGTACATTTTTAGGAAATTCAAATGTAAAACGAAGTATGTTTTTTTCCATATTATTACCAGCTAAAGAAGACACGTTTATGCCTTGTCACTTGCATGTTATTTGGAAGGACCCAAAATTTGTATGACCTGTCTGGCATCTATCGCTAGCCTACGTTCGAAATATTGTATCAAAAAAGTAAACGCGGAATGTGGCAGAGCAGCTGGTATGATCAAGTTCACGAAACATCTGCTTTAGTTTATTCATAAACAAATTTAATCAACCCAAACGTAAATCGTCTACTACGTGAGTGTACATGATTTATTTACAAAGTAGTTCCTAATACACATGTGTGTAATATCGTAAATTGCTGAACGATTCTATCAATGTAAAGTTATCAGAAAAATGAGCATTTAATAACATATTACTCCCAGTGTAATTAATATAGCAAAATTATATATATATATATATATATATATATATATATATATATATATATATATATATATATATATATATATATATATATATATATATATATATATATATATATTGTGTGCTTAACTATCGTGTACGGTTGTAGGTTGTAAATACCATGTTTACATATCTATTTTGGTCCATGATTATATGTTGTAAACAATACGTTTTCGTAGCAAGAGTTCAATGTTAGTTCTGATTAAAGTGTGACTAGGTTTTTACACAGGAAAACATCACATTTTATTGCGTTATAGCTGCAGTGTAAATGTATATAAATATGGATTTGGTCAATACATAATTCATTCCTATTCTCTATCAATCTATAGTATTCATAGTTTACATTTGTGTTGTTGACATCAAATATAATTCGAGTGGATTTTTGTATCTATGCTATTTATTAGAATTACTAAAGTACTCTTTGACTTTTGAGTAATTCATTAAGTATTACATCATTGTGGTACATCCGGACATTTAAGACATATAGAATTCGTTCAGAACATTCTATATTTTTACAACTGTGATAGAAATGTAATATCTTTGGGGATTTAATTGACAATACTGCAAATTTCTCATAATTGTATTACATTATTAGTTGATCTAGTCGAAATTATTGCTTCACTTTCTCTCTTTTTCTTAATTTAAGACATATAGTCGTAATAACCACCTTTCAAATAACATATTGTGCTGTTTGATCAAGTTTCTTGTGGATCATTTGTTCCTTGTGACGATGCCTTTTCTGGTATTGTTCCAATCTTTAATTTATCTTGTTATTCTGTTTCCTATCTTCGATTTAATTTACATTAATTTTGAAGATTATATCAGCACTAGAAAAATATATATATTAATCTGGTTCGAAAATAGAAAAACGTAACAGATTTTGAGCATAAACAAAGCCAATGAAAGGACGGTGAAATATAGAACAGACACAAATGGAGAAAACTTAGCAAAGGAACGTTTACCACAAAAAAGACATCAACAAAGCAAAGAACACTGCAAAAATGCAAGACGTAAGTCATACACGCAGACAGCACTGCAAATAATACATAAATATGTATTGTTACGTACAAAGTAACAAACAAAAAATGAAGCCAATAAAGCTTTATAAATTTTAACAAAATAATTTATTTCCCTAGAAAATAAGGTAAATATATGACAAGGTAATTACCATTTGTGAATCTATTCCAAAATTAATCCCATAGTAAATAATATAAGTCCTATCACTAAAAAGCAATAAAGTAATCAGTGTTTGAATATAGATAATGTTCCAAGATACAAGGCGACGTCGTCTTCTATATCATGTTTTGTGCTGTTGTGTCAACAGTTCCTTGTTGAATTTTATGAATCAAGAATAATATTCTGGCTTTAGAATTCTGAATAATTTCCAATGAGTATCTTTGTCCAAGATTCTGATGAAGAAGAGCACTTACGTATGTTTTCTAGAGATATTAATTACCAATTCCGAAAATTAGAAAAGCTTAGCTCAAACTGGTCACAACACAAAATACCTTTGAGATCAGAAGGTATTAATTTACAACTGAATTAAATCACTTTAAAACGCTAGTTATAAACGCAAATTTAGATTTCCTGGTGGGGTCAGGTGATCACTTAATTCGAATGGCGCAATAAGACCATAGGCCGAATAACACGTACGGTTTGGATGAATTTGATTATACGGATTTTACTTTACGATTCAATAATATAAAAAAAAAATTTAAAAAAAAGTTTATTGCAATAGAGCTGACACACGCGCCAAGTATGACCTTGATTACGACCAATGATAATTACTAGGAAAGAAAAAATTGTTACTAATTCTGAATCAAAGTCAGCTAAAAGTTCAATGCAGCAATATTGGTTATTTACTGAGCTGAACTGAATTTTTCGGAAAAAAACTGTCAAATCCAGTGAATAAAAATATCATTACAATAACATGGAATGAAATAAATGTAAAATAAAAAATATAAAACCATCCCACAAGTAATATTAAATTATATAATTACTTAACAGTTCATATTTTAAAGCAGTGACCACGAAAAAGGATATATAACAAATAGTACACACAAGAAAGATTGGGTGAGTGAAGATCAACTTGATATAATTCGTGTTTTACCAATTAACTCTTTCAGTTATTCTGATGCAAATAATGAGAGGAAATATTTGCACTCAATGTTGTGTTTGTCCTCAGCATTTTGTATTTATATTACTAGATGCTGATAATTTGATGAATTATTCTCTGAGTATTAACGATAATACTGAATTTACGACCATATAAAATATTAATACATTTGCAAATGTAAACCATTTTACTAACATATGTAAGATACAAAAAGTTGTTGTTGTTGTTGTTGTTGGGCTTAACGCCGTTTTTCAGCACACGATAGGCTATTCATGGCGGCCAGTATTAATGGTGGAGGAAGAAACCGGCAAACCACCGGAAAGAACCACCGACCCACGAGAAGCTACTGGCAAGCTTTCTCACATATCCACATTCGCCGAATCTTAGACTCGAACCCACGCAGACAGAGGAGAGATGGCAGTGATCCGTAACGGACAGCGCTTTAGACCACTCGGCCACTCGGGGCCCCCAAGATACAAAAAGTAATACTGATATAGTACAGACCTAACCACTTAAAAGTGTAGGATACAATATTTACTATAATATAGTATTGACCGAATCACATACAAGTGTAGGTACAATATGCAATATGACATAGTATTGACCGAATCACATACAAGTGTAGGTACAATATGCAATATGACATAGTATTGACCGAATCACTTACAAGTGTAGGATACAATATGCAATATGATATAGCATTGACCGAATCACTTACACGTATAGGTAAAATATGCAATACTGATATTGTACAGACCGAATCACTTACAAGTGTAGGATACAATATACAACATGATATAGTATTGACCGAAACACTTACAAGTGTAGGATACAATATGCAATACTGCTATAGTATTGACCGAATCACTTACAAGTGTAGGATACAATATGCAATATGATATAGCATTGACCGAATCACTTACACGTATAGGTAAAATATGCAATACTGATATTGTACAGACCGAATCACTTACAAGTGTAGGATACAATATACAATATGATATAGTATTGACCGAATCACTTACAAGTGTAGGATACAATATGCAATACTGCTATAGTATTGACCGAATCACTTACAAGTGTAGGATACAATATGCAACATGATATAGTATTGACCGAATCACTTACAAGTGTAGGATACAATATGCAACATGATATAGTATTGACCGAATCACTTACAAGTGTAGGATACAATATGCAACATGATATAGTATTGACAGAATCACTTACAAGTGTAGGATACAATATGCAACATGATATAGTATTGACCGAATCACTTACAAGTGTAGGATACAATATGCAACATGATATAGTATTGACCGAATCACTTACAAGTGTAGGTAAAATATGCAATACTGATATTGTACAGACCGAATCACATACAAGTGTAGGATACAATATGCAATATGATATAGTATTGACCGAATCACTTACAAGTATAGGATACAATATGCAATACTGCTATAGTATTGACCGAATCACTTACAAGTGTAGGTAAAATATGCAATACTGATATTGTACAGACCGAATCACATACAGGTGTAGGATACAATATGCAATATGATATAGTATTGACCGAATCACTTACAAGTGTAGGATACAATATGCAATATGATATAGTATTGACCGAATCACTTACAAGTGTAGGATACAATATGCAATATGATATAGTATTGACCGAATCACTTACAAGTGTAGGATACAATATGCAATATGATATAGTATTGACAGAATCACTTACAAGTGTAGGATACAATATGCAATATGATATAATATTGACCGAATCACTTACAAGTGTAGGATACAATATGCAATACTGCTATAGTATTGACCGAATCACTTATAGGTGTGGGACACAATATGCAATACCGATATAGTATTGACCGACTTACTTATAGGTGTGGGACACAATATGCAATACCGATATAGTATTGACCGACTTACTTATAGGTGTGGGACACAATATGCAATACTGATATAGTATTGACCGACTTACTTATAGGTGTGGGACACAATATGCAATACCGATATAGTATTGACCGACTTACTTATAGGTGTGGGACACAATATGCAATACCGATATAGTATTGACCGACTTACTTATAGGTGTGGGACACAATATGCAATACCGATATAGTACGGACTGAATCATTGTAATTGTTCTAGCTGTTTAGAATTATGAAAATACGATATAGAAAATCATTGGCAATATTGAGGTGCATGATATGAAAAAATGAAATTGTATGGGTTCCTTGTCAAAGATTTTGTTTCGTCAGCTTGATGTCTATAAGTTAATCAGAAAAATAAATGTTAAAACCCTTTACATTGTGTCATATCTGTTTAAATTATAACTGCAAACCTTTACGGTAGTTGTCTGTCTATCGTCATAGATGACAAATGGCGATAGCTGAACTGATTAAGTCTCTACTGAATATATCGATTACATGAGCTTTTCGAGGTTAGGACGTGACAAGTGATTATATATTGGAATTATCATTCGTTTTTCCCAATTTTGCAATATGTGGAGATTTACATTAAGAAGGGTTGTTTTCTCCATTTTGAGAAATATAGAACACAGCCGGATGTCACTTGGCCTTATATTTTAAACTAATGAATCTGTAAAGCATGGTCTTATTAATTGTTGTGTACCGAAAAAATTGGTGTGAGAAAATCTCACCTAAGCTATTAGGTATCTGATGCGACAAAGCCGTAAATTTACAGTAAAATGGCAAGCAGACACAGATGAAAGGAATAAAAGCTCTTTATCCTTCATTTGCCAATCAAACCGAAAGCTAGAATTTGGTGTACTTTTCCACTTCACGCGTCAGGGTCTGTAAAGAAAAAAAAAAGGGTTATCATTCTAAATCATTGGCTATCCATTTCCTTTAAAAATGAAGACCTAATGATGTTTCATATTTTTGCTTTCTTTCTCTATTTGAATAACGAAAGTTTTCTTCAATCAATTGCAACAACATATCAGTAAATAAGTATTTAAAAGACGTCATTCCATCTTACTGTTATGCACAACAATAGGGTACACATGGCCCTTCTGAGGTATTTAACATACGCTTAAGTCCTTATTGATGCCTGTACTTCTCTCTGTCCTCCAATTATAAATGTACTTTTGTGTTAGCGTAACATTAATATGAGTTAGGAAAACAAAATTAATAATTTCAACGTATATTACTTTTTCACGATATATCTCGAGATATCATGATTCCACACCCAAAGCGAATACAATGAGTAGAAAGAAGAATACGAAATAGAATTGCGATGACACGAACTATACAATAAAAACAAGCAGATTGCCATCAATATGTAAGCAATGTTCAGAATCCTATTCTTACGTGTATCAACAGAATAGTATACAAACAATGCCACAGATTATAATTATCATGTATTAAACAATGAAAATGATATAAAAGTAATGGTGACCGTAAAAACAAAAAATCTATACAAAAGTCATATAATATTATGTATTAGTCATCATTATTGTCATCATAATTATCATCATCATTATCATTATTATTATTATTATTATTATTATTATTATTATTATTATTATTATTATTATTATTATTATTATTATTATTATTATTATTATTATTATTATTATTATCATTATTATTATCATTATTATTATTATCATTATTATTATTATTATTATTATTATTATTATTATTATTATTATTATTATTATTATTATTATTATTATTATTATTATTATTATTATTGTTGTTGTTGTTGTTCGTTGAGTGCCTGATAAATGTAATTACCCAGATTTCTAGCCTTTGCATAAATATATATATATATATATATATATATATATATATATATATATATATATATATATATATATATATATATATATTCTATCTTAGCTTCAAATAACTTTGGCATTTTAAGACATGGTGATATTCATCTTTACAAATTCTTTCAGCTAATTAAATGCAGTATGGTCTCATTCATTTAATTAATTCTATGTGTAAAATATTTGCAGACATCTTTAGTTTTGGAATTGTTTTTCTATATATTATCACTGTTACTATATTCAACTACTATTTATAGCTAGCTTCTGGTTTTTACCAGTTTCTATATAATCCACTTCTTGAAGATTCTCTGTTTTTTTATTGCCATATTTTGGTAAATGGTTAAAGAGAATCTCCTGCTAGTTCTACTTACATCGCTCTGAAAGAACGGTCTGTGAAAGAAATACATTTTTCAAATCTAGATGATGACGGAAAAAAGGAAATTATACATTTCAGTATAGAAAATTGCAGATGGTCTGATTTTAAGATCATATGTTAAGTAATCTGAGGCTAAGACTATGTTGTACGTAGTCTGATATTAAGACTGTATCGTATGTAGTTTGATTTTAGACTATATCTTAGGTAGTCTGATATTAAGACTGTATCGTAAGTAGTCCGAGTTTTAGACTATATCGTAGGTAGTCTGATTTCAAGAGTATATTGTAGATGGCATGATGCATTGTGGTTTGATGCTAAGACTATCTAGTCTTAATTTAAAGATGACATTCCATTGTATAATGACAACTCTAAATAAAATGGAATTCGAACGTTTTTGCTATGCTGATGACAATAATAAGGAAATGACTTAATGCTAGATTATAATTTAAAAAGCTCTACAAACTGTACATATCACCATGATAAAATAATACTCTAATGGTACTTGGAACCAAGATCAAAAAATGTAAAATTATTGAATGTTAGATGTTTAGCAATTTAGTCGGGTATCCCATTATGAAACTTTAGGAACTTATTCAAAGAAGTTGATAATCTTTCATGCTTTGTCACACCGGATGGTCATGTAAATCAATTTGTATCAGTATAACCTAATGGTGATTTATATTGTATGCTGTTTTGACTCGTTGGCTATAAATTAGAAAACATAAAGTAAAAGAAACAAGTTTGATAAAACTTAACAAACATTTTAATTATCAATGTTTTAAAATGAATACGATTTTACAGTATTATAAACTGAATACAAAACAATCCTGAAAAAGTTCTACTAAGACCAAAGAACAAATTCAGTATAAATTTCAGTTTCATGAATATACTAGTCTGCCAAATGTCATGATGTGTCAAGATGTCATCGTCCTTAACACCTTTAAATAATCTACAGCAGTTCCAAGTCAATATCATAATCAACTAAATACTTTCTGCTTCCACTGAATAGTCCAAACAAATATCTTTCCAGTTAAATAATATCTACATACAGATTACATCACTCTGGAATGACTGGGCTGTGATCACAAAACACAATAATCGGAAAAAAGCAGAATTCAGTTACATTTCAAAGTGTTTTGAAGCCATATTTAAAGCCAAGCACTCCTTCTAGATAGCAGAATAATTTGTATGGTGTTTATTTGAAGTTTTGGAGAAATAACACACTGGATAATTCAAGCATTGCTTGTTTACCTGATTTATAAATCAATCAACCGCTACATCACTTCCATCAAGAGACAATTTAAATGGTTGATTAAAATCTCGAGCTGAAAGAACTGGTGCACCTTTTAGGAATGACATTAAATTTGTGGAACGCATCTTGATTTGGGAATGTTAAAAGTGTAAAGAACTTTATTAGGGCTTTGACTATATTTTTGTCTTAATATTCGGTCGTAAAGGAAAATTCTTCTGGTAACATTGTCTATGTATACATTATGGTATTTATTATCTGACTTGGTCCAAGGTAAAGGATCGACACAGTCCACCATTAATCTACAGAATGGTAACATTGTCTACGTATACATTATGGTATTTATTATCTGACTTGGTCCAAGGTAAAGGATAGACACAGTCCACCATTAATCTACAGAATGGTAACATTGTCTATGTATACAATATGGTATTTATTATCTGACTTGGTCCAAGGTAAAGGATAGACACAGTCCACCATTAATCTACAGAATGGTAGCATTGTCTATGTATACATTATGGTATTTATTATCTGACTTGGTCCAAGGTAAAGGATAGACACAGTCCACCATTAATCTACAGAATGGTAACATTGTCTATGTATATATTATGGTATTTATTATCTGACTTGGTCCAAGGTAAAGGATCGACACAGTCCACCATTAATCTACAAAATGGTTCGTCAAATGCAAGCTTTTGTTGTAAATCAGCTTTAGGTATCTTTTGGTTGGGTCTTACTACCATTTGACAAATTTAACAAGATCTACAGTTTCTAGAAACATATTTTAATTTATGGTCAGTAAAAACTATTCAGATCCTTGTTTCAGGATTTTTTGACCAGTGAGTGAACAGCCAAGTTAGTTTCATGGGCTAAACTAAGAAGTTTTTTTCTCTACATGACGTAGAAACAAAAATCCGATAACTCTCTGAACACCAGTCGTCATCGGGTAACTCGGATGGTCTCTATTTTCTCATAAGGACCAAATTTTTCAAACCATAGAATTTTGGTAGTTCTGCAGAATCGGCTTCTCGAATAGTCTCCTGAGACTAACAGAAGATCTCATGACCTATTTCATGTTCGACGACACGAAATTATCATTTATCGCCCTGATTATTGAAATAAGAAAATGGATGTTAACAGAGGATCATAATGATCATTACCATTTGATTGTTCAGTAACAGAAGCAAACGTGACCTCATCAAAAGCACGACCAACCAATGTGGCAGCCAAAGAAATAATTTCTTGATTAACTTCGTTAACATAAGCTTTTTGCCATAGCTCTAGTATCTAGCAATGTATAAATCGGGGATTGTATTTTCATTAGGATCAAACAAAGCTTGTCAGTTACAAGTGGATTAACCACAACCTTATCTCCAGTTAAGTCATTGTCAAGTATAAATGAACACGCTCAATAGACAAATTCAAAGTGTCTTATAATTAACTCTGATGCTAAATTAAAATTATGGAGTGAGCTTTGAATAAAACCGCACTATAATCCCTGGACAAAAACACTTTCAGAAGAAGACATCTCAGATAAATGGAAAGTACCTGCTAATGAAAGACTGAATAATTCCTGTGTCCTTTAATGTTTGAATAGTGATAGGATTAGCCGAATCAAAAATAAGGGAGCTAAAAACGTTTGACAAGAATGGTTCATTATTCACCAAAATAAAATCATATTGGGGTTTGTTTGACCACAGAAATTTCCATACATTGCCATTACCTGGACCTCTGAGAAACAAGAGCATTTGGAATAGCTATGTCTTTATAATGTTGCTTATTCTTTAACTTAAAGCAATCAGAAATAACGAGCCAGATTTTGTTGCAATAAGTAAACGTAGGAAAAGAAAAAAAAATTCTGATTAGTCTAATCAGACATTTGATTATTATTAGTTAGACAAGATTAAATTTTGTAAATTCTTGCTCGAGACTGAGTTAGCTTTTTACTAAATATCTGTTGAGAGGAAAATGTATTAACAACTGAAACTTGTGAGTCAAGGAATAGTTGTCAGCTGTACGAGCATAGTTTTCCAAAGCTTCGACATAGTGTTTGTCAAGGCAAATTTTAACGTCAATATGGTTTCAGTTCTTGAACTCTTCGACTATATGAATTGTCTAAGTTTCTCATTATCTTTATCAATTTTTATGTACATTACTTATCAAATTATATTTCTTTTCTATTCGTACTTTTAAGCAATGTAGATTTTTTTAACCAATGCGATAAGCATACATATGCAACAGTAATGGGTTTACTTTTGTTTGATTCCAACAGTAATTTGCAGTAATTTGCCCCTTTTTCCATAAGAGGTCACGATAAACATAGAAAACAGGTCTTGGATACGTCATTCCAAAGTAGCCATCCTTCAAAAGATTTGTCACAGATGGGTAATCTGATTTGGCAGCTGAACGCTTATTGTTTCCCAGTGCGGCTGAGATGTTGAACAACCCTAGTCTGTACGAAGACTCGCTCAGAGCAGAGCAAGAATTATCGTCAATAGATATATCCTTTTGCTTAGACACTGGCCTACTGGCGGAAGGTTTGATATATGTAAACAGTCATGAATTGTATAGTGAGACTTATCCTAAAGCACAATATTCCAGACAAGTACCAGATATACAACGGAGCTGAAAATATAAATTCAGAATAAATTATAACGCAGCTTCACTTCATGTACGTGATAAAGTATTTATGAAAATAAAATTGGAAAATTTTGTGGATGCGGTATCTCATGCTTTGCTAAGCAAAGGCAAGATGGAGACAAATATAAATTATCCAGTAGTTTTTGGCTTTTTGGAAGGATGCAATGGCAGTCATGTAAGGCAAAGGAGATTTTGACAAAGCCATGTAAACTGTTCAGTTTGGTGTGCGTCAACTGATAGCGGTAGAAGCTTCTACGACCACGTACTGGTAGGTGAATAAAACCCTGCGGCCAAAGTTTAGTCATTTCACGTTTACTGTCATATGCATATGCATATAGCACCAACCTACTGGCATCTTTTCCTGGTGATGAGTGCTTAGTAGTGATGTAATGTGTACTGCTGCGTACAGGAAAAGGTGATGGGTGCCGACTCCAGGCGAATATTAGCGACAAGCACATTGTTGAACTTTACCAGCAAAGCTAGACCTCTATCGGAAACTCAAGCACACGCTAGGCGTATAGGTCACACTAAGGGCAAACGTGATCACCATCAACTCCAGCACTATAGACGAAAACCGGCTGCCCAAGGTTAGTTTTCCAGATCTTGGTGAACATGAGTCTCATTGAACACTGCTCCGACTGTCTCGCCTTCTCATAGATCAAACAGCAGGGATGCGCGATGCAGACTCAAATAGTGCAATCGTGAAATACCTGTGGCGAGCAATTATGAAAGAAAACACCGTCAAGTTTCAGGGAAACGAATTGGTTGTAACTGACGATTAAGATATTTGTGGAAAGTACAAGGAAATTTGACTCTCCGAGAAGGAGAGAACAAACCTATTCGACTAGGGGATACCAAAATGGTGACCCTGCGATTCGCTGACATACACACAGTGGCAGTCACCCAACTATACAAAAACCTGGCGGAAATATTTTGGCGACAGCATTTACGTTCCTTTTGAGATTGAGATTCTGACTAACCACATGTCGATTTACCAGTCGAACTTGTCTAACAGGCTCACTGTTTTAAGCTAAGTAATAGATAGATATAAAACCATAACGTATATTAACACTTAAAAAGTAATTTAGTTCCCTAAATTGTTTAATGAAATTTTAAGATGAAATTACAGTATTATGAATTAAATCGAAACTAATCCCAAAGGTTATATCACAAGTGCAAACTGATAGAGTGTCCCACATTAAGTCCAGGTCCTAAATGCGTTGAAGTACCAATATCCTTGAATATACTTAAATCCCAACAATCTTTATTTATCACAATGGCATTTTCCAGAACTCCTCTGAATGAATTCACAATAATTCCAAAATATTGCTTTAGCCCAGACACATATACGAGTACTTTGTAATTATATTCATAATGTGAATACATAATTTCTCAAATTAAATCTAAGCACAGCATTAAAAGCCTTTGCAGACTTATATTAAAACAAGAAAAAAAATACAAATAGGAATAAGAATAATTTGTACGTCTTCTTGTTATATGCATCACATCAACTCTATTCATCCATCTGACATAATTTGTAGAACATCTCACCTGACACACTGGGCAATATTCAACAATAAAATAAAAAAATTATCATACATTTGTAAAGAGGTTATTATCCAGGCTGAGTTTAAACTAAAACAAATAAGATATCTATAGCTCTATCTAAACATAGAACCTACAGACCAAACATATACACATATGCTACGAATATGTGATCTTAGAAAATGTAATAGAAAAGATATAGAATCAATAAGTTTTGAAACTTCAACAAATAAATTATTTCTTTAAAATACATAGTAAAAATGCCGAATAAAGAACTTAAGGTGTTGCGAATTAAATTCCATATAATCCCAGAATTCTAACACAAGTCCGTATGATTGAAACGCTGAATAAATGTTAGTGGCATTCATAAATTAATTCAACTCTGGAAGTGTTGATGTGACTGTAATGGTCTATTTTGTAGTGATATGCCAACAAACTTTTATTAAATCACAATAATAATTTCCAGGAGTATATCCTTATTTATATTTCACTATATATCCAAGTTTCTATTTCTAAGAATATTAATTTTGAGTACTTTGTATTTCTAGAGATGAATATCTTTGATTAAATAATTTGAATAAGAAAATCCAGACCAAATGAAATCCTGGACTTAGCAGTAATACAACTGTATTTTCTCAGATCTTACATCACGAATAAATAAGTTATAAGAAAATTGAGATTATATAATCCTCTAAATGGCATCACGTTAAGAGTAGCATTTTCAAAAGCAACTATTACCTAGCGAAAAAACATTTTCTGGAAGATGCCAAATCTTTACAGGATAACATTTTAGTTATAATTAGAATGTCTTTTATTGAAATTAAAATGTAAAATCCTGGTAAAAAGCAGCTGAGCTCGGCATTTCATAGGGAATTTATAATGGTCGCGACTCAGACTGAGATAATTGTGTTGTTTACAAATGAAAATCAGCGATTCAGGTCAAGTTAGAAATGAATTTGATTTTGGACAAGATCAAAAATCTAACAAATACTGCAAATTACCCATTAAACTAACCTTCAGCGACTACGACCGCTTTGTTGTAACCGCTCAGCAAACGGAATCCTGTTTTTTTCGGACTTTCTATTGAGTTTGATGTAGTAAGCAATACAACGCTCGCCAAATCGATAGTAAACCAGAATATGGACGAGGTAGCATGAACTACATGCTAGTGATAAGGCAGAGGAGGGCGATTCTTAGAAAAAGTCACATCATGCTGCCAATACCTCATTACCCCCACCAAAGAGAGTAAAAGCCATCATTATACTATTCAAGGACGCCTCTGACAGACCAAACTATTTGCCCCAAAATTAATTTGTGTTATAATCCTTCAATATTTCTGGCCATAAACGGAGAATTGTTTATAAAACGGAGTTCATAAATTTAAAACGTTATATAGAGTTAAAACGTTATTTAGAATTAGACTTGCTACCTCCTGCTAAAACTGTCATTGCAGTCTGCATGATCTGGTGTCCATCATAAAGCCTGAAGATTGTGTATCTCTTTTTTTATTTTTACCCAAAAGCTTAACTGCATGCGTACCCGAAGGCTTAACTGCATGCATACCCGAAGGCTTAACTTTATTTACCCGAAGGCCTAATAATATAAATGATGTTAGCAATTGCATATTTGTTTAAAAGTCTTTATTGATCACCTAAGAACTCGTCCATGTCCATAAAATACTGTTGCATTTGTTGATCTTCTATCTCTATTAGGTTTTAGTGTTTTACTTCGATGATTTCATCTCTGGATAGTTTGTTTCTTCGTTGTAGGTGTTGATATTTCTGTTTCTGCCGATGTTGATTTCTCTTTATTTTAGTACTTTTCTCGCTCTTTTGCTTTTTCTCTCCCTTTTCGTTAGTGTATTTACCATTTGAATCTCTGCCTGATTGTGTTTCTCTCTTTTTTGTTGTTGTTGTGTTGGTGGTGGTGTAGATTGAGCTTGGATCTTTTGTTGTTGGTTTCCTTGTTCTTGTATTTTTGGCTGTTGTTTATGATGCCTTCATCCACTATATGTTCTTGTTGTAGTTGATTATTTTGTTTCTGCGTCACTTTCTGCTGTTTCGCTTGTTGCGGGAATATAGTTATCTAGCTGATATGTCTAGTCTGTTGTGTCTGTTGGAGTTTATGTGTTGTGCACTGTCTATGGACCATTATATATATATATATATATATATATATATATATATATATATATATATATATATATATATATATATATATATATATATATATATATATATATATATATATATATATACATATATGTTTATATATAGATATGTTTATATCAATTATTTAATTTTGTTTCTTAAACTTTGATTAGTCAATAACCTTCACCGGAAACCCAACCACACAAAGCTTGACATCGTGTTCCTGGTATTGTCTAGTTCAATATGCCCCGTCTTATCTGCCATTCAAAATTTCCGATCCAGAGCGAAAGTAAAGTACGTTCGAAATCTCACCTCAAGTGGTAGATGCGGCCTGTCATCACTGCCAATAATTTTCACTAGCCAAGTGAGCAACTTTACTATTTTCGACCTCGTGGATCTCAGATACTTCGACAAATCAGATTCGTAAACCTGATAATTGGAACTTTGATTTGTAATCCTTCGCCATCTTCTGGTTTTATTTTTTTTATTTTCTGGCAAGCGCCCCATTCGCACATCGCCTCGATTTACCGCCTCTTTCTAAAGCTCTGCTCAACTACTTGCTGTTTAACTACAATTGGATGAGGGCAGCTCGTGAGAATGAGTCAATCTCACCAATAAGAGCATCGAACGGGTTACACGAAACTCAGATGAGCTCTACGACTGTTCATACAAAATAAACTACAAATACAATATCTGTAGCCATCTAGTACACGAAACATGGCATAAGTGTGATTGCAATTATATACGTTACAAATGATTGCATTTGAATTTGCTTAATTAAATTAATTGCTAAATTGAATAATTTCATCAGAACAATTGTACGAGATTATAATTATTATTAGAATAACCAAGTTCGTACAAGTACTTTCCGACAATAATAATCTCACTGAATTATAAGCATTCAAAAGATTGCTTATCCTTTAATTTTAGAAAACGTATAAATTATTTAAATATGTCTGCTCAGAACATTATCTTATCTGATAGTATAGTATTATATAACATTAGTGTAACTTGTAAAATTTAGAATAAATATTGGAACATCCAATATATCAAAACAATTGCATCACATAACACGGGTAACGAGGACATAATGCAATTTTTTATATATCTCCACGACTGAATATTGCCCTTATAAAAAGGACAGACACCTGACAAAACTTGTTTTATTATGATAATACATTCCAGCTTTACTTTAAGAGCACCCTGGGACTAGTGATATAATGAAATATATGCCCTGAAAGCTTAAGGTAATCGAGTTTCTCACTTCAAGCATTTTCCACGTGCAGCTTTGAGTTAACGTAACTCATTTTTCTTTAAATCGCTAAGAAGAACATTAATAACCTTCGAGAAGTGCTATACGCGTAGGTAAATGAAACCCGAGTACATTTACTTTCATATATAATGCATTGACATTAACTACACGCATTTCCATGACACTTCCCATTTACACAGAGACAGAACAAATGAAGAAAACCTCGCCGCAGTGGCAAGCGAATTTGTATCTGCGCGAAAGAAGAATGATACTGATTCTGATACTCATACCTGAGAAGTAAAGTCTTCCTTTTTTGATCTGCAATGGTACGCACGAAATACACCGCCCGGAAGTCCATATGAGTTTCATATAGAACTAAACCTACACGTTTGGGAACTTTGTATAAATAGGCTGTGAATAAAGGAAGAAAAGAATACATAATACTTCATTAATGCATAAACAAATTAACCAAAAGAAGAAAGTGAACTCTGCTCACGTGCTGCACGAGAAACATCAAAACTGGAGGCGGCGAATTAACAAGTGAGAGTTGGAAAAATACTTTAGTACTAGAAGAATAGAGAAGGAGGAGGACTCCTTTCTTAAATGCGCTTACAGGTAAGGCACACAAGAAATCAACTTGAAACTAATACCCTATCAAGAGGAATTAAACCAATACTACCATACGGGGAAATACAAATCAAAGGACTACCAGCAACTTTCAAAATACCGACACCATACAGGGTAACAACACCTAACTTACATCCCACTTGAAATACCGTTAGAAGTCACAAAATAAAAATATGAAGGAATATTCAAAATAAAGGTTATATACCATACCCATGACAAGTATATACAATGGTACAAGAATATTTGAAATTGAAACGTGTTAGCTGGTAGAGATAAAAAATGCCTTCTTCCTTTTTGGTTTTTTAACCAAATCATGGTATAAAGAGTGTATTTACCTTAGAACCTGTAGCAGATGTGGATAAAAATGTCATATGCCTCACAGGTGCATTCAAAACCTAAGAGCAACAACAGAAAGAACAGCAGCAGCAACAAAGCCCAACAACAATAAATAGTCAGTCAACAAAAAATAGTCAGAAACTTCAGCAACGAGATGATACAAAAAGATAGCAACAACAACAAGAAGAACAAATGCTGAACCAAATAATAAATAGGAAAGAACGGCAGACATGAAGTCAGAAACATCAGCAACAAGAAAATGAAGGACAATGATAAAACACAACCTACAAAAAGAACCCTCAAATGTGGAGCAACAACAACAAATACTAAAACCAAGAGTAGCACCAAGAAGGAAACAATCAAGAGACGACCATATCACATTACAACAGCAACATGAGAATATTGAAGAGGGCTTCAATCAAAATCCAAGTACTGTCCTAACACTAGCAACAATAGGAACACAAGAGAATGAACAGTCAAAAACAGCAAATAAGGAAAAAAGAAGTGAAAAAAAAGAAAGATAAAAAAACGAAATGAGAAAAAAAATCTCATAAAAGGAGACGAATGTCTGGAATAATAAAATAATAAAAGAAAAAAAAACAAAAAACCCAGAAAAAATGCCTTAATATTAAACAATAAAGAATACTAAATGCTATTGCACAATCATTACAAGTAGGGCAGGAGGGCCTCCCTAAATTGTCTGCAAACATCAAGCAGGGAAGAGCACCCTCCAAACAAAACAAGAATACCCTATTAAAGAAGACCAGAAATGGCTACAGTGATGACTGAGCTACAAATAATGAACAAACATTTTGTTAGTCTTACTCACTGAATAGGAAGGGGTTCAAATGATGTTAAGATCCAGAGAGAACAAACCAATTTTTCCATTAGAATTAATCCTTGGAAGAAAAAGGTTAACATGAAGGAACCGTCACCAATATTAAGAAAATAAAGAAAAAACGGCTAAACTGCACTTATCGGATATACCACTAGAAATATCTATGCAGGCAAGAAAGAGTGGAGAGAATAGAGGGAACATAAAATATCTAAGTGACCAAAGAAAGAATGGGAACACACCAACTAAGCCCAATTTTAAATGGGATGAGAATACTAGAAATTGAGAAAACAGATTTACGGTAAATGAAGCTAGCTATCTTTCTGCAGAGAATTTTAACCAGATCATGGTATAAAGGTTATATCCATCACAGGAAATATAGCAAATGTGGAAATACTGGCCATACCCCAAATAAATGCCCAAAGACTGAAGAAGAGAATAAACAGCAAGATTATATCTCATAAATGATAATATTTCCTAACATAAAACAGCAGAAAAAAGAAACAACAAATAGTGCAGAACAAACAACGAGAAACAAATCAGTAAAATAACAAAACCTCTACAAAACAAGACTAAACCGAAACAACAGATAATGTAAAATATCCAACAGAAAACAACGGAAAAAGTCAAAATATCAAACAAACCGAGCAACAACAGCACCAAGATTAACCAAGTACCAAACAGGATATGCTTATACAAAACCATCATCAGCAACAAGAAGAAAAATAATGCAAGGACCCAACTCAGTAACAAGACGCAGATAATTCAGCAATACTGGAGGAAGAAAACAAAGAAAAGAAAAGACCAAAAATGAGAGCTAGAAGAAGAAAGGAAGTCAACAAAAAGTACTACCAACTGAACTTTGATGAAGATCTAGACCCTGAATAAACTCTACATTTTGCCAAAATATTTTGACCTTAAAATGGTTTTTAAAAGTTACTATAATAATATTAATACTGTAATAAAATTAAACTGATGCGGATTTGGTTATAGTGCTCCGTTTAAGTATTTGGAAATTTTGGGTAAACATATGACTTCTAGCGGGATTTTCGCCAGGGTTTTGACACTGCTCGGTCAATCAAAGACTCCTGGCTTGTAACAATTTAATTGATAACAAAAAATACCAATTTTTGCAAAAACATTTATTGTATACGTAAAGCCATTAGGCAACAGTAGGGCAGGGGTGCCAATCTTAATTGGTCTGAATAGATAAACAAGGTAGAGTACCCACCCTCCAAAAAATAAAAGATAAAATAAAGAAGAATGAATGTTTCAGAAAGTTCTAAGTAAAGGACGTAAATTTGAAGACGACTCTCCAAATCTTGTGGTCAATCAGAAGTTTAGAAAGAATCACGCAAAAAATAAATTAAAAAGATAAACTTAGCTTAAGAACAAACAACCTTTAAGTAAACAAAACTAGAGCAACTATAGAGAAAATATACGATATTATGATATAGCTATGTGATTATGATTTTTAGCGTAGCTTTAACAATTTCTCAGTCATATCGCTACGGTGTCTGCAGTGTGGCAGTTTATAATGATGTCTAGCACTGGGCCATCATACCACAGACATGTAGCATGATGTTCCTCCCACCCAGTCACATTATCCTGACACCAGGCCGACTAGTCATAACACTAACCTCTTACTGCTGAGAGATAAGAGAGGAAGATGTTAGTACCATTTTTCTAAGTCTTTAGTACGACTCGACCGGGGATGGAACCCGCGAGCCCTCGCATCCGAGGCGGACGTTCTAACCATTTGGCAACCGGAGCGATTGGCTTTCAATAATTGCATTAGTCATGTTTCTGAGAAGATATTTATAAAACAAATTGCACATGACTCAAAATGCTATAATATTTTCCTGTTTGTTTTCGCTTTCTTCATATGTGATTTCGACTGTAATTTGTCATTAGTTTGGAAATGATTGAGGAACTGGCTTTTTGCCCTTTCGATAATAACGATTTTGAAAATCTTTGATGGAATATCGCAGTTTCCTCTTCTTCTGTATCGCACTTACAAAAACTTTAATGTAATAAATCAAGTGTCGGGCCCAAGAGGTCTTGCAAAGTTGTGCACGTTCGCTGTTGTTTATCGCATTACCAATATATATATATATATATATATATATATATATATATATATATATATATATATATATATATATATATATATATATATATATATATATAGTATATATACAGGTAGTAGAGAAAGAGAGAGATACACAATTTTATATTTCCGCACACGCAACCAAATACATACATGTACATATACATTAGTGATTCGTAAACATATGCTGTGGTTTTAAAAATAAAACCTGAGTCGTTGAGAAGAGAAGCGGTGTAAATTGCATTATTATATGTCCTTCATTTATACTATATTTAGTGTCATTCACAGCTAAGCAGGTGCGAAAGATATAATATTGATTATGTTTCTACTTTATTCCAAGATTACTCTCCTTGAATATTATTCTGGTAGCAAATTAGATCTCATCTCCGTCCGTTCACAGCTTTTTCATTGTGTATAGTTAGGTTATGCGTCTAAAATGACAATAATGCTGTTGATTAGGCAAACGAAAGAACTTTAGTGGGTCATCAATCAATCACTCCTCACAAAATGAGCTGTCAAACAAAACTTTGCAATGGACTGGAATTTAGTTGCATTTTGTTGAAGGAAATTGCACGTCTCAGATGGATGCCATGGAGTCTTCAAGACACGAATTAATACAGCGAATTTTATTTTGCATTTTCTTTACAATAGAGATAGTAAATGCTTTACCATATAAACGTCATGTTAGTGAAGTGGAAAGTTTGTTCAGAATTGGAGAGTATGGCCTTCAGGGATGCCATTAGAGTAAACAGCGAAATAGAGAATTAGCTAACTGACCTAAGTCGTATATTTTATTTATTTAAAAAACAGTAGATATGGCAATTTCAGACAATTTTTCAATTGCTGATGCACCAGTCCAAGATTTAGAGAGGATTAATAGGTTATGGGAAACTATTTGTTTCACCGTTAGTGTTCTTACTAATTCCTGTCTCCTTGTCCTGGAAGCCCGAGCCTGGTACCGCAGACAACATATCAATCAGCCCAAACTTCTAATAATTTTCTTGGTGGCAACGGAACTATTCGTTATAGTTTTAGCAGTCGCTCCCTGGCTCATTACTTTTTCACTCATACAGTGCATGCAGAAATCGTGTGAGTATGCTCATTTTGTATTTAAATGTATCCGATTCTGCGGACATAATTTTTCCAAATGTACGATCGTATTAATGGGATTCGAAAGGTACCTTTCTATTCAGAGGCCATTTTTTTACGACAAGTATTGCACATTGAGGGCGTTCACGATATTGATGTTATTTCTAGCATTATACTCATCGGGACTTGCAGCATTTGCAACATTCACAGAGGCAATGATTTTTCAACGCAACCTAATGGGATCTATCACCTACATCAACTGTAACTTTATTTTTCTGGATTTTTCATATAACAGAAACGTCACACCTAATCATGAAAACACGAGTGATATACAGCGTTTGTCGTTTATTTTATACATGGAACTGATACAAGATTCGGCTTTCTTAGTAGCCCTTTGTGTATGTAACATGTCCGTAAAACAAGGGTTGTTCGCCATGGAGAAAAGGATGACACAATGCTGTCCGAGGCGTAATGCGAAATGGAGAAGAAAAATGGATCATGTATTCAAAACAGGAAGAGAATTTTCCCGCCTGATGACCGCCATGTTCATAGTCTTCCTGATCGTTACCTTGCCTCAACTGGTGAGTGATTATACAATCGCACAATGATTAATTATTTATGTAAATGAGAATGCAATTCTGGGGTTCCTGACTACTGCCAGTTATTTAAACAGATGCTTATCTGAACTAAGGTTTTTGAAGCAAATTTGATTATAATTAAGTGTAGTTTTCCATGATGATGATTTTGTTTTTCTTAAAATAATATTGGGTCACGTGGAGACGTATATAAGAGGCTTTGACAATAATGTATGCATTAACATTTTATATCATTTCTGGAATCAGTTTTAGCAGTGTTCATATATAATTTGAGAGGAATAATTTAATTAAATTATTCATTATAATTAAAAATTGCTCATTGACAGTTTAGTCTAATACACTTTTAAGATTATTGTAAATTCATTCAAAGTCTTACTGGACTATTCAAGAGTTTGATTTTTTTACTGCATTTAAAGTGGTATAAACTGTCACTTGCCAAAAACACATAGCAAATAAGGCTCAAATGGCGTTATGTAAGTTTTGTGCGTCTACAACTGACATTTTATACAACGATGAACTCAGAAAAAGACAAAATTAAACTATTTTACTTCCAAATTTTTATTATTTAATTTATTTTTTTTAATCTTTTAATTTTGTTTAAAAGGATATTTCCTTTCAGTGTTAGAGCCTTATTTAAAGCGCATGAATTTCTGTTGAGGTCGTTTACTACGTAGCTATTTATAGCATAGGGTATTCTACGTTTGTAATGTAGTAGCCGCCGCAGCACCCAACAAGTTCTACCTGTGGTGGGCAATCAAAGATTTTGAGCATTCCACTACATGGCCTTAACCTTTGATTCAAATTGATATAAATATGATCTGAGTTGAAGTTCAATATTCAACTTAAAGGATTTGCTGTTTTGTCTGACATGCGAATGATTCTTGAATTTGATGCTTTCATAAGTTCATTGCGACTTGGCCTAATCATTATTGTCCAGACACGTAATTTATTTTCATGTTCATTAACTACTTTAGGCTATACACAGGGGCCACATACAAATTAAATTTCTTGGGAGTTCTAGGATTTAATTACATCTTGAAAGGAGCTATTTTCAACTGATCATCATCCTCTCCTAACCAATCCTAGTTAAATTTCAACGCTAAAAAAGGCGGATTCTTTTTGGAGATCGCAATCAATGAAGAAGAATGCGATTAATCATGGGTTAAGTACTTATTTTATCATTCTGTTATGTTGAATTGACCTCAAGGTAATGAACAGTCACACTAAAAAGGTGGTTTAGGTTAAGTGTACTTCCACATACTGGAAACGGTGTTATGTTGAATATGTCATGAAATAATTAAACGTTGCTCAAAATAGGTAATAAATTGATCGTAAATATTATCATAAGAACACTCTTTACTTTTCATTAGATATACTGTCCCTTGTGAAGCACTCTTACACTTGCAATTCACTACAACTTTTGATTAAGATCCTTGCGGCTATATTTTGTTTTGACATTTTGTATAATAAAGATTTTAAAAAAGCAACATGCAAAGAAAATTATAATAAATTTAAACAATGTTTTATGCAAGTAAACCAATATTAAAATCGCCAGCTGTTGAATTAATAGCTCGCTGGTTGGATGGTTACATGTCGTATGTACGTCTAGTTAAGTATATATGCGATACGTACCTACTGTTACGAGTCTATGTTCTTAAAATACGTAACAGAAATTAGTGAAGAAAACAAGCTTTGTATAATTTAACAATAATTTATTTTCTAGAATGCAAAGTAAAATAAAAGAAAAATTAACTTACGGTATTGCTAATTTAATCCAAAAACAATCCAAGAATTAAAGACACAAGTCATAGTAATAAAATATCATGAATATAATTCAGTCAAAGTCCCGAAGAGAGTTGAAATTGAAGGCAATGACGTGTCGGTAATAGCCTGCGTTGTACTGATGTGTCAACAGTCTCTTGTTGAATCACGTAACTATTATTCCAGGTTTGAATTCAATATAAATTCCAATGAATGTCGTTGTCTAAGAATTTCTTCAGGAACACTTTTGTATTTCCAGCGAAAATAATCAGTCGAATTCAATAATTTGAAGAAAATAAAATTCAGCCCAAACTGGACACAACATAATACAACTGAAAGTGCCAGACGTTACAGCACAACTGGTAAAATACTGACAGTCACAAGATAATATAAAATCTGCTTGACCTCAGGTCACAAACACAAATTAGCATTTTCTAACAACAACCATTGCCTAATGGAAAATAACTTTCTATCATGATTTAATGAACCTTGTATATTTAAAACATGATGCCATATAAAATTCACTTCGGAATCCCCCAATTTTTGACCCAAATCAACATGCTTACCTGAATAATAATTTGGTCAGTAAGGTTATAACCATACAGAAATTAGTTGTTTATATCAATGCAATAAAAAATTTTTACAAATGCATGTAATAAAAAATATAAAACTAGCAAACAGATATTTAAATTAAATATAAATAACACTATAATCAATTGTGTGTATATATGTTTCATCCTTGGCAATAAGATTAAATCATATTTCCTTAATGATTGCGAGGAGTGCAGTTCTGTTGCGTTCATTGTGTCTATGTTGGTGGATTAAGGTCGCTGCGTGTGCTAGAGATTACATGCAAATGAAACATAGTATTACTTATACTTGTCCATGTTTTCAAATGATAAGAAAGGAAACTATTTATTAAAATTGTAACAAAAAGAAAAAAAAAAATAAAAATTGACATTGAATAGTTTAAACTTTAATGCCTTTAAGTCATAAAGTCCCTTTTCCAGCTGTCCATTTGTAAGATCTTTCAGTGTACTTTCTTTCCTCATTTAATGTTAATGTTTGATCCTTGGTTCCTACAGGTCGATGAATCAATAATCACCAAAATAGCCTGTCACAATCAAAGAAGTTGGTGAAAGATGTCAATAGGTCTACCATGAAACTTATATAAGTTATATAATTATTTATTTAATTTGTGTCTTACAAATATCTTATAGACTGGTTTCGACTGCAAGTTAAAAGAAAAAAACATTAACGAAAATTAAATTATTTGCTCAGAATGATATAAAACCCTACAAAGAAACGAAATACAAGTAAGTATGCGACGTTTCATAGTTGGTGAAGGCAAGCATGGCAAGAAGTTTTTATGGTAATGGAATAGCACTTTCATCATATCTGGTGAAATATCGATGGATTTATTGCGAAGAATAAGGTTTAAAAACACGGTGAAACTAACATTTGGAAATTAATCAGTACTGAGGACATGGTATGCAAAGCAAAAAACGAAATATAGCATGAGTTTAGTTTCAGAAGTTACAGCTAGATAAAAGAAATACAATCCAAAACATAAACAAAACAGTAATCTAATTAAAGAGCGTAAGCTGGCTTGAGGGTACCGCTGATCTTTTAGCCATATAACTCACATAAATCGCTATATTTGTCAAAGGTATTAATGGACTGAGTCTGCCTTTAAATATTTTGAAGAAAAATATAGAAGAAAATACGGAAGATATAGGTACAACTTTACGTCAGAAAACTGAAAGTGACCTAGGCTTTCATAATATTTGTACTAACAATGAAACAAACACTTATAAATATACGGTCAATTTGATATAACGTATAACCAGACTAAATTACACATAACTACTGTGAAAATAATTTCAAAGATATCAAAATATTGAGGAAATAGGCTGATAATACATTATAAGGTATTGAATGGGAAGGACAGTGCTGACAATACATTGCCAGTTATCGAGTGGCAATGAACTTGTAAAAAATTTAGAATAACATAAATAGGATGGCAATTACTTTTTAGATTCATGTGTAAATTTTACACAGATATTTTAGATGCATGTGTAAATTTTACATAGATATTTTAGATGCATGTGTAAATTTTACATAGATATTTTAGATGCATGTGTAAATTTTACACAGATATTTTAGATGCATGTGTAAAATGTACACAGATACTTTAGATGCATGTGTAAATTTTACATAGATATTTTAGATGCATGTGTAAATTTTACACAGATATTTTAGATGCATGTGTAAATTTTACACAGATATTTTAGATGCATGTGTAAATTTGACACAGATATTTTAGATGCATGTGTAAATTTTACACAGATATTTTAGGTGCATGTGTAAATTTTACACAGATATTTTAGATGCATGTGTAAATTTTACACAGATATTTTAGATGCATGTGTAAATTTTACACATATTTTAGATTCATGTGTAAATTTTACACAGATATTTAGATTCATGTGTAAAATGTACACAGATACTTTAGATGCATGTGTAAATTTTACATAGATATTTTAGATGCATGTGTAAAATGTACACAGATACTTTAGATGCATGTGTAAATTTTACATAGATATTTTAGATGCATGTGTAAATTTTACACAGATATTTTAGATGCATGTGTAAATTTGACACAGATATTTTAGATGCATGTGTAAATTTTACACAGATATTTTAGGTGCATGTGTAAATTTTACATAGATATTTTAGATGCATGTGTAAATTTTACACAGATATTTTAGATGCATGTGTAAATTTTACACATATTTTAGATTCATGTGTAAATTTTACACAGATATTTAGATTCATGTGTAAATTTTACACAGATAATTTAGATTCATGTGTAAATTTTACACAGCTATTTTAGATGCATGTGTAAATTTTACACATATTTTAGATTCTTATGTAGATTTTACATAGATATTTTAGATGCATGTGTAAATTTTACACAGATATTTTAGATGCATGTGTAAATTTTACACAGATATTTTAGATTCATGTGTAAATTTTACACAGATATTTTAGATGCACCTGACGAGTTAAGACAGAAATTTTAAGTGAATATAAGGAGTTCGTACACAGGCTTTAAATATAATATGAAGATATAATACAGAAATTTAGATGCAAATGAAGATTTGACACGTAGAGCTCAAATACATATAAGCAGCTCGCACGGTGTTGAGAATTCGATGCAAATAAAGACTTCATACATAAATTTCTGATGCATATACAAAAATCACATGGTAGTTTTAAATGCATATGAAGATTTCACACAGATTTTAGATGCATATAAAAGTTCAAACATAGATTTTATATGTATATAAAGGGTTCACACAGCGAATTTAGATGTACATAAAGATTTCACACAGATTTTAGAATAATTCACACATTTGAGATGCATATGTAGTGTTTACTCAAAGAGGTTAGACGTAAATGAAGAGTTAACACATAGATTTTAGATTCACATGACGATTTCACACAGAGAATTTATAGGCATAAGAAACGTTCATAGAGATTTTAGATGCATATGAAAAATTCATACAGGTTGTAGATGCACATGAAGGGTACACACATAGCTTCACAACACAATCCATTGCCGTATAAACATTGCATGAAATTATATAAAGAATCGATCTGATACAGAAGCTTTGGAGGGTAATACATATAAAATATACAAAAATCCAAAAGGCTAACACTTTAAAGTCATAGCTGGAACAGGTACAGAACGAATTGAATGATAAAATGAAAAAGGAAATAGACAAAGACACAATAAATTAGCAGATAATATTTACTCAAAATATTACTATCATTGATGAGACTATACTCTGTAAGAATTAAATAAAATATGACTTTACAGGTTTTACCAAAAAAGACAGAGGACGCAAGACGAAAACTAACATTAATAAAAACACGATTAGATCAATGAAAACAACATATAATCTGTCAGTCCAAGATCAGAATGAGAATATGAAAACGACAAAAGACGTTATATTCATCATCTTTAGCAACATGTTACATGTTTAACAATATAAATATTAATAGATGTTTTTTTTTTGAAAATTGGTATTGAATATCTGCGGTGCAAGGCTATATTGTTGAAGGTATGAAAGGATGGATCAGGCTAACATGATTGAAATTAGCAATTTCAACAGGTATTCATGTATTCCGTAGATTAGCAGACTCGAACGAGGTCGTATAATAATTATGACTTAAACCAACAAAAACAACGAATTTATAGAGACATTCAAAACTGAACTGACACCACTACTCTGTATAAAGTCATTCACTGTGGATGATAAAAATAAGGAAATTGATAATTGCAAAAATTAGTTTCATGGTAAAATATAACTAACGCAGCATTTCACTTCATGATTTTCAAACTGTTGCAAGTCAGCATTTTCCAGATGACATTCAATTATCATAGACATGAAGTAACATATTGTAACCTAATACAAGTATGACCTCATAATTTTGTTACCGTTACTGCTATGACCTGAGTGTTATAATACCATCACAGTTAAGACCTCAGATATGTTTCTTACCAGTATATCCTCATAGTTCCAAATTCTTACCAGAACAAGTATGTCCTTATAGTTCCAAATTCTTACCAGTACAAGTATGTCACTCATAGTTACAAATTCTTACCAGTACAAGTATGTCCTCATAGTTGCAAATTCATTTATGTCTTTATAGTTTTATGTTATTTCATAGTTTTATATTACCAGTTGAATTGGACTTCCGGTGGCCTGAGTGGTTAGAACGTCCACCTCAACAACGATGAATATTTTATAGCGGCAGATTCCACGTGCAAATTGGATAAGAGATTAGATTTACATTTTCATATCTGTCAAGGAACATATTTTGTTTACGTCTAATGACAGTTTGAATCTACGCTCTTTTACGATATAAAAGAGACCAGAACTATCAATCCAAATTAGCCTTAAGCATTAGACATTTTGAAATACGGGTAGTTGTGCAAAAGTACTAAGCGGTAACAAAAATCTCTTATCAGCAGTTGTTTTTGTGTTTTACAACAATGACAGTACAAGCAATGAAACTATCTCACTAAAAATATCACACGTTTATTCATAATTCAAAATTTCACAAACGAAACAAACTTTAATGAGCCTTGAAATTCCTAATTAGTTGTACTATAAGCAATGTATACCGTTGTGATAAAATTGTAAACGAAAACAATTGGTTTGAAAGATATGTTTGTAAAGAAATTATGTTTAATTTGGCAGAATGTAAATGTTCAAAGACTACAACTCTGAGTGCTCTTTCGGTTTTAAACACAATTTAAATTAAACTTGAGTAATGAATTTTATATGCACATATGTGGTTCATTATGGAGAAGAAAACCTGAAACTGTTGGCGTTATGTCGATTTAACCATTTTTCCAACATCTGTTGAAACAGACTTGCAATTGTAATTGAAACTTCACTATTTTCATTCATTTGCCTATGTTCAATTACAACTGCACGTCAATAGATTCTTCCTTTCGTCACTATTTTGCACAGGTCCTAATATTTAACCTTTGCACTTCATAACAGTTTGTAGCAAATAACTATCTGAACCATATTTTCTGTCAATTACTAAGTGAAGTCATCTCTAGATTTCAGGTTGACCTAACAGCCCACAAATACGATTCTTTGCTCCTCATTAAGGTGAAGTCGGATGGACTTGGTTTCTTACGTCAGTTCAGTCAGGTTGATGCCTAACCACTTTAGTTTAAATTACATTGTTTAACTTACCAACAACTTGCGCACCTTGTCGAAACGACAATATATCTGGAATTCAACCTTTAGTCATAGTGCAACCTCCCTAGGGATTTAAGCTTAACCATAATTGTATGCACCATGTAATCCGTCAGTTCGTTCCATTTGCACCAATTTTATTTCATAATACCTTGACTGAGACTCAGCAATTAAATAATCTGCCATAGATAAACGAATGTATCAACTTGAGAGAAAACATATGCTAAATGTACGTCTGCACAACTGACATCCTTGCTAACACTGAAACGTATCTGTGCATTAGTCTCCAATGGCTCCAACATAAATCAACAAATTTGCAAATATCACAATCGTAGTGTCCATTACTCATTTGTTTTACATATACTATATAAATAGTTCCAATTACTCTGTTTCGCTTACTTTTAAAACTGTAATCGTTTCATGTATTTTCTCAACATTTCAAATCTGTTATCTCAAGATCTTTACTTTTTCGGGACTCCTTGCAGCATTATTTAAAATTGTAGACGTAAATATTAAGATATATTGAAAAGATATATAATCAGCAACTACTTTACAGTATCAAACAATCTTAATCCTTTGGCTCAAGCCAGAATATTCAGAAGAATATTTATTTCACAAATGAATATTTTGTACAAAAGTGCAACTACATTATGAAGTGAAACAATCTGTCAATGTTACAATTGTTCAGACCAAAGTCGAGAGTGACATGTAGCGAATAATAATAATAATAATACATTGCAGCATTCCATAGCAATTATTCCTTTGTTTATACCACTTATAAATGAAACTCCGGGTCGGCTGTGCCAGGCGAATAGCTTTTATCTAATGACATTTACATACAAGGAAACGTTCTTTCAGTATTCTGTATAGCAATGTGCAGGACGGGATTGATGAATATTACAGTCCAAAGACCTGGAGTAATTTCGGCATTACCAAAAGAAGAGCTGACTAAAACGTTCTTTCAGGATACAATATCTGAAATTGCAAAAAATGTCTGGCTGACTTCTTTATTGCCCTCATATCTGCAGTATAAAAATGAAATAAATCACATTTTACTTGATAGAATATTTAAAATTATTTTCATCAGCGAGTATCATTTTTCGAATATATAAGATTTATTTCTATAAAGTGCACCAATTGTGAAATAACACTATACTAAATTTGAGAATTACGAAAGTGCCAATAATGGGATGCATGGCATGATTTTCTATCAATGATAAAGTCAAACAAGGCGAGAATGGGATGTATGGCAGGGTTTTCTATAAATGATAAAGTCAAACAAGGCAAGAATGGGATGCATGGCAGGGTTTTCTATAAATGAATGTCCAACAAGGCAAGAATGGGATGCATGGCAGGGTTTTCTATAAATGAAAGTTAAACAAGGCAAGAATGGGATGTATGGAAGGTTTTCTATAAATGATAAAGTCAACCAAGGCAAAAATGAGCTGTATGGCAGGGTTTTCTATAAATGATGAAGTCAAACAAGTCGACAATGGGATGTATGGCAGGGTTTTCTATCAATGATAAAGTCAAACAAGGCAAGAATGTGATGTATGGCAGGGTTTGCTATCAATGATAAAGTCAAACAAGGCAAGAATGGGATGTATGGCAAGATTTTCTATAAATAATTCAAACAAGGCAAGAATAAGATGTATAACAGGGTTTTCTGTAAATGATAAAGTCAAACAAGGCAAGAATGGGATGTATGGCAGGGTTTTCTATCAATGACTAAGTCAAACAAGGCAAGAATGGCATGTATGGCAGGGTTTTATATTAATGACTAAGTCAAACAAGGCAAGAATGGGATGTATGGCAGGGTTTTCTATCAATGACTAAGTCAAACAAGGCAAGAATAGGATGTATGGCAGGATTTTCTGTAAATGATAAAGTCAAACAAGGCTAGAAAAGGATGTATGGCAGGGTTTTCTATCAATGATAAAGTCAAACAATTATTTCCCGATTTATAATGCATTGACAAGATAAACAAATACTAAAAAAGCGAAACTTGTGTGGCATTTGCATGTAATTCTGGTTACAATTTTTAATGGAATATGAAACTATATGTTACAATTTTTAATATTTTGTTGATTTATGTATTCTATGGCGAAGTTCATGTGTTATTCTTCAATTGTGCGTCACTTCTAAACATTATGAATTGACTTTCTCACCCCAAAAAAATACAATTTTCAAACTTTGGGTCGGATAAACAACAATAAGATCCGATATAAAAAAATATTCATTTTTAAAACTTCATCTGACGTCAAAGACAAACTTTCGTGCGCTTTTTTAAGCATTCCGGAATAACTCCTACGTTTCAATGCAGGATATATTAATGCATGTAACAAAAACGCATAATCATCAATAACAATTATTAAATTCACGTCAGTTTTAACTCCACTACACTCAAGAAGGAAAATAAAAAATGAAGTATGCACTTGATTTTTTTGCACATTTTACACTCAACAATAAAATGACATAAAATCAATGACTTTCTTTCCAATGTATATAGGGAATTTAACTGCGCTGGTACATGTAACCTTATTGTATTTCAAATTTAAACATATCATCTTTGAGTTCTATTACTGGGGTAATATTAGATAAAGTCTAGATGAGTGAACTTAAACAGGACCTTAAGAGTATTGTCTAACTGTAACCAAATAATTTGTAGAAATTGTATTTATGAACTGTCTTGTCAGCATGGATACAGTTATTAAATGTTATTTATTATTACATGTTTATTATTATTATTATTATTATTATTATTATTATAATTATTATTATTATTATTATTATTATTATTATTATTATTATTATTATTATTATTATTATTATTATTATTATTATTATCAACACAATCATCCAGCCGTCTCGTCAAAACTTTTCATATCAAAGGCGCTGGTTCTGTTTGTGACTTGCATATAGAGCCACGTGAAACTAGCAGAGTAATAAATGAAAAGAAAAGACAAAGTGCTATTGCGTATGAAAAGGATCTAGGAAGGGTATATGGCCTCTTCAGTGGGTGAAAATTGATTTTTTCTATGTATTACTCACAGGCTAGGCTCTAGGTATAGACTTCGGATTGGCAATTCTTTTGTATAATTTAATTGGAATTCTGATTTTAATTTTAATTTTTTGATTATTAAATTAGTACACCGTACTCTTATACTAAAACTCGATTGTATGTACTAGCTTACAAAGATTTATATCTGCGTTCAAAAGATAAAAATATATACTATACAAAAAAAAATATTTTACATACGAAATATTACCTAGTTTTGACACTTACAATTTAAAAATTGTAAAGATTATTATGTGAAAAGATGTAGATCATAGACAGGCATGACATTTGTACAAAATTAATTGAATTCGGCAAGACGGATGATAAAGTCAAAATGTGGAATAACCTAAATTACGGGATTCACAATCACTTTCATATACGAAAACAAGTCTGCATGTAAAACAGCATTACCTGATGCAGACATAGATCTAGAAAACTTTCATATAGTCTGTAATTGTGTTATTCTTTCTAAGAATAGCTAGAGATATAAAACAATAAACAACACCAATTTTATTGTAATAACAGTGTACGACTACGACCCTACGCATGGGGCTTTGTTACAAATAAAAAAATTGGGAGCCTAATCTGTAATATTATGACACTACGGATGACACGAGTCCGCACCTTTCGGAAGTTCCAACCGTGTTTGTGGTAATCAAGAATAGTTCAATTTTCAAAACAGCTCTACACACTTCGTTCATTTTGTGATATATTATAAAAAATGAAATAATTGTTCGCCGATTTAGACGTTCTTACAAGTATCATTAATGTACATCGTAATGCGTTTAAATTCTGGTGGCAAAAAAAATATTGATTGTGGTGAATTGATGCTGATTTGTCACAATCAATATTTGTTTTTGCCACCAGAATTAAAACGCATCACAATGTACATAACGATATTTACTGCGGACTCGAGGTCGTTCGAATCTTACCTTTTGGTCAATGGTGAAATCCATGACTACCCGAATGAAAACGGCACTGCTGGTTAGGTACTTGCAAGAATGTCTAAATCGGCGAACAATTATTTCATTTTTTTCAGTATGTCACAAACTGAATTAAGTGTGTAGAGCTGTTTTGAAAATTGAGCTATTCTTGATTACGACTTGCTTATGATGGAAATTAGCAGGCGCGATTAGGATAAAGTAGCAGGGTTGGAACTACCGAGGGGTGCGGACTTGTGTCTTCCCTTGCGTTATATTATTACAAGTTAGTCTACAAATTTTATTTGTAACAAACCCATTTTGAAAGAGTGAAGACAATGAGCTTTATAAATGTTAACAAAGATAATTTATTTCCCTAGAAAACATGGAGAAAATGTAAATATATGAAACATGACTTACGATTTACGAAAGAGATCCAAATTATTTGTTCTATAGATATGAAGCTCTGTGACTATGATGTTGAAATCGACTACGAATCTTACTGAACTTTATTGCCGATAACCAAGTATAGAAACCAAGCTAATACGTCATTTCATGCATACTTGCAGGAAGACACGTGTAATTTCGCAGTGCATCTGGACACAAGGAAAGCCTGACAAATTATAAGCCAATCAGTTTCATAGCTATTCGTAAATGTTTACTTGCGACGAATTTACTATCATACAAAGCTTGTTCTCACATGAGTCACATTTACGACTTGAGTAAACACCTTGTTTTAACAAAACATTAGACCCATGCTAACATAAGAACAACAACAACAGCAGTAATAATAATAATAATAATAATAATAATAATAATAATAATAATAATAATAATAATAATAGTAATAATAATTACATTAAATAATATAGAAATGAAATAAAAAGACTTACAGAATTCATTTCTTCACGACGCACAATTTAACTACAGGGTCGTAATATTATATATCAATGGAGAAAACACTAGGAAGTAATACAAGTTAATATATATATATATATATATATATATATATATATATATATATATATATATATATATATATATATATATATATATATATATAAAGAGAGAGAGAGAGAGAGAATTGTGTCAGATTTTGAATTCCCACATAAAATGCTTTATTGCTTTATCAGTACAATGTTACTTCATCTTTACCACTTTGTGCAAGTCTTTGCTGTAAGCAGGATTTTCAATTCGACAAGAATTTGCCATTTTCGTACCAATAAGCAACTTGAAAGAAGTCTTTGAACAACATGAAGAGTACAAACAAGAATTGAAACTCAACATTGTAAATGGAGTATGCAAATTAATAACTGGTAAATATAGATTGGTATAGAGGAAGGTATTTTATAAAATGGATGGAAAACAATTAAGTAAAACATACGAAAATTTTGTAAACACTAGATCAGCGAATGATTCTCAAGTACAATATTGCTTGGAACAACATATGTGATTAGCAAATATCTTTCTTTTGATAATTTGGAACGTTAACAGACAGTACGGAAATAATAATATACAATAAAATAGAATAGTGCCTTTTTCTGAGGTTTCGTCTCTTAGACTAGAATTATGTATATCTGAATTGAATTCAGTTATTTACATTTTAATAAATTTTAATTTAAAGAGTGTGGGCAAAGCAACAGAGAAGTTCTTGAGATCAAAAGAAACGTATTGAAAGTATTCATAAACAACAATGCTCTCAAACTTTAGAGAATGAATAACTCTGTAAATTCGCCATGCCATAGAAGTTCTCTGTAATGTGTAATAAGATTAAAATAATGTAAACAACTTAAAAATCTTGCCTAAGAAATGGTGGAGAAAGAACCCGGAAAAAAATCACAGGAAGTACTATCGGGAAGCTTTTGGCAAAGTTTCGTACATATCCACATAGGCCGAGCTTGAGAATCTATCAAATGTGGATAAAAGTGTTATGGCAGTGATAGGTTAAGGTGAAAATTTTATACCACAAGTTAGTAAGCAAAGTGTTAGTGTGTAAGTGAAAGGCAGAGAAGGCTGGTCCCAATAATTTATTCCTAAACTCATCATGAGTTCAAGACGAAATAAATATTTGCTTAAGACTATATCCAAATAGTCTTGCACTACTTGCGTCTACCCTTAAAATTATACTTGTCTCACTCGCTAGATTCTATAAATTAAATGATAGATAGTTGAAGAAAAAAAATCCAATGGAAGATAAGATGACTTAAAAAAATGATGAGATGTTCATGAAGAGTTAAAATTCTGAGAAAACTTTGACAAAGTTCTTAATAACTTAATAAAAAAAAGAGAGAGAAAAGGCATAAAGATTAAAAGGATAAACCCTACATTTTCATTAACTAAAACGCCGAATAAATTATTTTTTGTTTTAGTGAGACATGCTATTATTAGAATAATTTAGTAAATGTATTCAAACATTTTTTTTTGAAAAATTCTGTTAACAAGAAATAGGTTCTAGGGAAAAAAGCTGCAAGTATATCAGCATATAGGTTTAGAAAATAAGGCAAATCCATTGGTATGTATATCTACATTATATGTGTTAATTTTAATTATTATCGATTAGAAGGGTCATATGCTTATTACGATAATAAATACCAATGTTTTTTATGATTGAGGATTCGGTGCTGTAAGACAAAGTTATTCTTAAAAATAGGGCGTAGTTTCAAGGTAGTGATCTCTACACTGGCTATCTGCTAAAGAATTTGACCTTGTTAACAGGTTAGAAATTTCGAAATGATTTAGTTGAGTCTTATTCTATTTTTTGCATTGCATCTTATTTTATCATGTAAGGAATAAATTAATTAAAATTATTCATTCATGGCATAACCACTAGTCTTACCGGAGTCATATAATTGTGTTTATTTAATTAGTTTTTTTTCAAGTATTCGTGAGAATTTGAAAACATTCAGACTGTTCATTTTTATAGCTGTTTTGAATTTCTGTAAATTCATTTAAATAGTTTTGTATTGTACTATTGAGAAACATCAAAACTTAGCATATGAATCTATTCCCGGCTCAAACTTCATTTTATTATCACTTGAACTCATTTGGATTACACGATAATTTTGGACTTGAGAAATAACTTTTATTTCTATTTAGTATTTCATTCAACATGCTGTAAGTTATTTTTAATTTAGTTTTCACTTTAAATTTAAGGAAAATAATTTTAGTTTAAATTTCAGAAAACATGTTTGTTTTCAATTGTTTTATTACATAGTTAGTTTAAAACCGTAGAGTCGTAATACCATGCCAATAAATACTTCAAGCAAACTGAACAATTTCTTACATTTTTAATAAATAAATGACAGCTACTGAGACTGGCCTATTGATTTACACTATTTACTATGCAGCTTTAAATTTAACTCTTGTTGCAGTGTTTGCTACCAGATAAAATAATACAAATAAATGTATGGTCAGCTTTATTGGATTGAAGATAAATACTAACGTTAAAAGAACAATCGTGCCATCCTTTAGTTCAAGTTATCATATAGAATGAGTCTTAAAAGAAGTGTAGTAGTATTACATCGTAATAGAGACTAACTGATCTATTTATAGTAACAGGAAATGGTTGGTCTGATAGAGATGTCTAATTTATAGTTGATAACGGGGTGGCACATTATCCTTTAGTTCAAATTATCATATAAAATGAGTCTTAAAAGAAGTGTAGTAGTATTACATAGTAATAGAGACTAACTGATCTATTTATAGTAACAGGAAATGGTTGGTCTGATAGAGATGTCTAATTTATAGTTGATAACGGGGTGGCTCATTATGATTTTCATTACAGGTAGTATATTGTATAGATGGTTTTTTGCAATATTTCTAATGACAAAAACAATATATTATATTATGTCAATGATAATCATGATCAAAAGTCATTTAAATTTGAAATGGATTCTATGATCCTAACATGTACAGGAATACAACCCAGAAAAGAATGAATATTAATGAAGAAGATAATGAATGCATGGATAGAGAGTGTTTGAAACAAAATTCAAAAGTTTTGGTAACTGGGTAGAAATTACAATCAATCACAAAATTAAAATGTACAAATATGTACACAGCAAAACAAATGCAGATTAACAACTATACCATCAATGTTTACTCGTACAGTATTGCATCCAACCAAAGGTATCCATATCAGTATCCAACCCCTTCAATCTGCAATGCCGCACCCCTAAAGATAATTCTCTTAATCTAAATTAGTCAGATACATCAAAATGATTAAAGAAAATAAAAACGGATCTGAGCCATCGCTACTCGTTGCCTTCAATAACAGTATAAAAGGGATATAAAACGACTTTCACAAAAATTAAAGAAACTTATAAAAGAAAAGCATGAATACTGCGGCACAACCATCAAAATACTTGCTTAAACTGTCATTTAGGAAGTAGAGATATACATGTCTCTTTCGCAACATTAACATGCTGAATATGTAAGATTAGCTTTCTTTTGCAGGTGCGCATATTATGTCGTCTGTTGGATATGTGGCCATCACTTCTTGCGGACTTCATCGCACGGCGAATATTGCTTTCTGGTGGTGCAATAAACCCTTTTCTCTATGGATTACTCTGCCAAAAAATACGAAAACGAATTTGGAATCAGTTGGCGAAGATTTGTCCTTGGGTAGCTATCAACAGAGTTGCGCCAAATATCATGGAGAACGATGGTATATCTATTCAAGACTCACGATACTAATAATATGGAATAATAATTTATATTGAAAGTAAGATATTAGTAAAAAAAAACAAAAAAAAACAACAATCTTTTGCGAGCTTAACATGGCTATCATTTAAATATCAGAAACAATGTTTTCTAATGAAATTTCAGTCCCTTACACACGTGAGTTTTGAAAGCCCATTAGTGAATTACAATCGAACTCTTTCGTATGGAAGTCAAAATATAACTTTTTCGTATGGCACTGAAAATATATTTCAAGTACAAGTAGATCCAAATAATCTCCCGGCTCATATGATTGTCTGTAAACAGACACTGTTATCAAGGATGTCCGATTCTGATAAATATAGGTTTGATTATATACATTCAAACATTTAAAGTTCTAGAATGTTTAATACAGTTATCTTTGCATAGGTTTTTACGTTACACGGTTTTTACGTTACACGATCGGAAAAAATCTGAGACAAACCCTATCCTATTCTTGAACTCTTATCATGATCTTCTCAATGACTTTACACATTATGCTAAATTTTATACTGATGGATCAAAGGTTGCTGATAAGGCTGCTGCAGCCTTCGTCAGTGGCAAACACATAACCAAAGAGCGTTTGCCAAATGATGCATCCATATTTTCAGCGGAAATCAGAGCAATAGATCTTGCTCTGACGTTTATCGAATCTAAATACATTCTAAATAGTATTATCTTCTGTGACTCATTTTCAGTGCTTTAGGAGCTACACAATATCAAACTAGATAACCCACTATTGGTGAATGTTCTGGTCAAAAACTCTGAGCTTAGTGCCTCATGCAATATAGTATACTGTTGGCTACCTAGCAATATTGGTATTAGAGGTAACGAAGAAGCAGACCGGGCTGCTAAGATGGCCCTATCTTTAGAACCATCGGATTTTAAATTACAATATTCTGATTTTAAACCTTGTATCAAAAAGTATCTACGTCAAAAGTGGCAGGTATCATGGGATGATGCAATCAATAACAAATTTCATGCCATCAAACCAATCTTGGGAGAATGGACTCCTTCCTACAGAACTATTCGTAGAGAGAAGGTTGTCATTTCAAGAATCAGAATCGGTCATACATACATTACCCACTCACACATACTAAAAGGTAAAGATCCACCAGAGTGCGTTCCTTGCAATGTACCATTTACTGTTAAACACTTTATGACCACGTGTTCCGACCTGCAACCTTCGCGTGATAAATACTATAATGTACACGACATGCAGGAACTTTTCGATACTATTCAAATCACTAGTATTTTAGATTTCCTAAAGGAAGTAAATCTTTATTTTAAACTGTAACTTGTATGACTTTACCCAAACTAATTTTTAACTAATGCAAATACCAACTATTATTTACATCTTTTCATCAAGACACATCATTTACATTTCCCGTTGATTGGGAACCAACATCTTTAACTGTTACCAACATTTACCATTTTATATTTAACTACTATGGATTTTTTACTATATCGATGGTCGATATTGAACCTTTCTTTTTACACATATGACCTACTGTATGGCGCTAAATAGCCTAAAAATGTTGGTGCGCTGTTAAAATTAAATCAATCAATCAATCAATCATCGCACGGCGAATATTGCTTTCTGTTGGTGCAATAAACCCTTTTCTCTATGGATTACTCTGCCAAAAAATACGAAAACGAATTTGGAATCAGTTGGCGAAGATTCGTCCCTGGGTAGCTATCAACAGAGTTGCGACACATATCAGGTAGAACGATGGTATATCTATTCAGGACTCACGATACTAATAATATGGAATAATAATTTATAATGAAAGTAAGACTTTAGTAAAAAAAAATAATAATAACAACAATCTTTTGCGAGCTTAACATGGCTATCATTTAAATATCAGAAACAATGTTTTTAATGAAATTTCAGTCCCTTACACACGTGAGTTTTGAAAGCCCATTAGTGAATTACAATCGAACTCTTTCGTATGGAAGTCAAAATATGAGTTTTTCGTATGGCACTGAAAATATATTTCAAGTACAAGTAGATCCAAATAATCTCCCGGCTCATATGATTGTCTGTAAACAGACACTGTTATCAAGGATGTCCGATACTGATAAATATAGGTTTGATTATATACATTCAAACATTTAAAGTGCTTGAATATTTAATACAGTTATCTTTGCATAGGTTTACGTTTTCTTAACAATATTAAGTACACAGCGGAAATGGGGAGAATTTTGTAAAAGAAACTCCACTTGATTTTATGGATTATATTCTCTAATTTAAAGCCGAATAAGGACTGATGAACATAAATTTTACTAATAACAAAACCTAGAATACCTTTGATATTACGCATTACTAGATCTATATAAAATATGTTAGAATAACCAAATGACTTTCGTTGATTGTAGTCAGAACCTGACAAGCAGTGATTTAAAGATGAATTTAATCTTACCTGCCGTTAAGTCTTCAGATACAACGCTCATCAGATACAACGCTCATCAGATACAACGCTCTTCAGATACAACGCTCACTGTCAGTGTTGGTAATGATTTTTCTTTGCTGACTAAATTCTTGCAAAGTTTTGTGCATGTACCATGACCTCTTTCTATGAACAAGAAATTTCATTTAAGGCGCATTTGCCCTTATTGAAGCATTTTTGCGTCTTTTTCTATTTTTGATGATGTGTGTCAATGCTCTAAATTAGGTGATATTTAGTTTTAATAACATGAAATCCTCTGGCATTTTTGTTTCAAGATAAATCAAATATTGAGCACAAAATTACCAAGTCTTCGCAGTTTATTTTATATGATCTGTATGTAGTTAGTTTTTACTGGATAGAATACAGATAATTTGATATGCTCTGTATGTAGTTAGTTTTCTATTAAACTGAATATGGTTGATTTTTGATGTTGTTTAGTTTCCATTAAATTGAATGTAATAGAATATATATATATATATATTCTATATATATATATATATATATATATATATATATATATATATATATATATATATATATATATATATATATATATATATATATATATATTCTATTAGACTGAGTGTAGTGGACTTTTATTATTGGCATGTGTTTAATGTCTTTTAAATTCGCTATTATTGATTTTATATGACCTGTTGTGTTTAGTTTTGATTCGATTGAGTATATTTGATTTTATAGGATGTTATGCCTCTGGTCATAACCTGAGCAGAAAGAGGCAAAACCAACGAGTTTTGCAAAACTTGACAAAGAATTTAATTATCAAAGTCATAAATGATTTCCGAATAAACTTCAAAACCGAAACATACTGCTCAGTCAAGAATCGTGATGTTGTCAACATGGCGTCGTCCAGAACTCCTTTGAATAAGTCACAATAGTTCGAAAATAATAAAGTTGTTCAAATAATGAGTACTTTCTGTTTCCACTGAACAGTTCAAACAAATATTTTTTCCATTAGAATAATATAGTACAACATAATTCACGTTTGCAGACTTACAACAGGAAAATAAATGATGATGAATCCAAAATCAGAATGAATCGGATTGCTCATTACATTGGTTATATACACCTTCTACTGCGACTATATTTCAGAATATAAAAGACGTAATGGGTCTTATTATTTGTTTGGTTTTAAACTTTTCTATTCATGTGAAATATTCTAACCAATAGGAAGATGCTTAATTCTTCTAGAATTGTCTAAACCCCGTCGGCCAATGACATATTAAGCCAAAGTAGTCATTAATACTATTATCAGAACTTCTCAACACATATGCATATGTCAAAAGCTATTTATAGAGCCAATATAATTTTTACGCTACGAATAGACTCAGATAACGTAGGCAAAATTTAACTAAAGATATTTTGTACAATTTAAAGCCATGAATAAAAATTACAAACACTAAATAAACTCATAAACCTGGAGTTACTAAAAATATAGATATACATAGCAATGATCTGTGTTTAGTTTATATTAGACTGAGTATAGTTGATTTTGTATGATCTATATGTGTTTAGCTGATATTAGATTGAACATAGTTGATTATATATATAATCTGTGTATAGTTTCTATAACACTGAATTTAGTTGCTTGCATATGATCTATATGTGTTTAGGTTATATAAAACTGACTATAGTAAATTTTATATGATCTGTATGTGTTTATTTCTATTGTATTGATTATTGTTGATTCTACATGATCCATGTTTTTAGTTTCTATTGTATTTAATACAGTTAAATTTTATTTCATCTGTATTTGTTTAGTTCTATTTTATTGAGTATAGTTGATTTCATATGATCTGTGCGTTTAGTTTCTATTGCAATGAGTATAGTTGATTTTGAATGATCTGCATGGTTTGAGATTTTGTTGTACTGAGTATAGTTGATTTTATACGATCTGTCTGGATTTAATTTATATTGTACTGAGTATAATTGATTTTATACGATCTGTATGGTTTTAATTTTTATAATATTGAGTATAGTTGATTTTATACGATCTGTACTAGTTTTAGTTTCTAATATATTGAGTATAGTTGATTTTATATGATGTTATGGTTTTGTTTTTTATTGTATTGCGTTTAGTTGATTTTATATGATCTGTTTGATTTTCATTTTTATTGTACTGAGTATAGTTGATTTCATACGATCTGTATGGTTTTTAATTTTATTGTACTGCGTATAGTTGATTTTATATGATCTGTTTGGTTTTCATTTATATTGTTTTGAGTATAGTTGATTTCATACGATATGTATGGTTTGATTTCTGTTGTAATTAGTATAGTTGATTTCATATGACCTGTATGGTTTGATTTCTGTTGCAATTAGTATAGTTGATTTTATACGGTCTGGTATTGCTTGATGACGCATCATAAAACCCAAGCTTTTATAAATCATTATCCACTTAAAAATGACATGGATGATCATTCAAAATTCCATTTTATAAACATTGACCAAATGGAAAACCTCAAAAATAAAATCTGGTCTCGACAGCGTTTTCTCTTGAGACATTGTTTTGGTACATGAACCGATCATTTGATAGATATTACTAGCAATCTGATCTTTTAACGAAAAGCGATTTCGTTGAGGGGGATGGTAAGCAGTCCAGAGAAGTGATTTGCGTGATTACAAACTGTTTCTGTAAGACTTAGTATATTTTATGGCTGTCATCAAATTATTGATCATTTACTGTACTCGTACTATTTACGAAAGATTTGTTCATTTATTTTACTATGGATTTATGTATTGATGACGGTAAAATGTGTAATGATATATTACGTCCACAGTGTGGTCATCAATTATCTAGTTATAAAAGAAAACCTAAATATGACAAAGATAGGCCTATATGTTACTCATATTTAATTATACATTTGGAATATAACTTTCTCCAGCAAGATTTTGATTTTAAATTGGTTACTCGTTTACACATCAAAATTGTACAGAAGTTCAAAGCAAATGACGGTGGTCTGATTTTGTAAAATTAAACTTACTGTATAGTTAAAAATTACGTAACCATTAAATTATAACAGCAGCGGCAGGACGTCCCAATTTTGACCTTGGTACAACATAGCAAAATAAATTCTGAGGATATACTAAGTGATAAAATTAGGTGGCTTCGACCTCAGTCTCTAATGAAATAAGAACAGTTGTTAAAATTATTTAAAAAATGCAGTACCTGTCATGTGAAATAAGTAATAAAATCAACTAAAAGTATAAAAAAACTTTGAAAATCTGTAATAATTTGCTACCTGCCATAAATCATCCAAAAAGGTGTTCTGTTGCAAAAACGCTGATGTTATCTAAATAATTGAATCATTCTGAAATAAATCACTAGCCAGTATACAATTTTCTTTTAGAATTTAATTTATATGACCTCCATGCAAATTAGATTGTTTTTAAATATGCAATCAGCTATTATTTTTTAAGAGATTATAGCTATATAAAAATATATTATTGCTTAAAGTTTTGTTTTCATTTTTCCTGGACTTAATTATCTGTCTCAGTTCTATGGAAGTTTGTTTAACCTCTGTTGCTAAGAATAATTTGGATGTTTACTAATAGGAAAGGTTTACATTTACATCTATTGTTTTCCGTTGGAAAAATTACTCTGACTATGTAAGAGGACATAACTCAGATTTATGGTAAGAATTAAAATTATTACATTCAAATTATTTCCCTTGAAGCACCAAGAAAACGACCATTTCAATACAGATTGATCATAAAAAGCAATTAACTCAATATAAAAATGCTTAATAATTTTTTTAAATCACTCCTTTGCTAAAAGATACAGAGGAATAAAAGATCACTGAACATCCAGGTACCATGTTTATATTTGCTGATCATACAAGAATCAATAAAATCAATAACACAAGCCAAATTCTGATACCTCTTTATGTATCGCCTATCCCTTCATTCAATTTTGCTCTCAATATGTTTGATTATCACTAAAAGAGTGACCAAACGCTACAAGTTATTAGTTCCAAACGCTACAAGTTATTAGTTCCATTGGTTAGAAAGAAATTAAGGAATTGTCCATCTTTAGTATTTTGTGAGAAGCATTTGTGTGGCGTGATATAGGACTTTATTATACGATTTATCATAGTCGACACATTTGTCAATAGATGAAGCCATGAGCACGAGTTTCACTATAGATGACAAAAGTGTACAAGTAGTTACGTAAGCGTGAAACAGCTCCAGTAGCCATAATTTCAAATACATAATGGTCCATTGGAACTAGATCCAGCATGTGAAGAATATATTCTGGTGTACATGCACTAAAATTTGATTAAGCGTGCCATACCTATTTCCTGTCATCTTCCATCTTTGTCAAAATCGATGGCAAGAAAAAACAAAATTGAACTTGAATTAAAGACAAATATTGCCCATTAGTCCATGCACGTCTATACCCTAACTGCGTGCCATGGATGTTATTCAGGGTTTAATCTAATCGTGCGCACAGAAAACGTTTTAATTGCTCGTCGAATCGGTAGCAAGTACTGAACGTCATTTAATTTAAGTGTTTGTACAAGGAAAAGAAAAATAGGTCAGGTTGGATTCCCAAGCTGCAGCATAATCTTTCCCAAACACAACGGGTATATGATCGATCCATGAAATTATGCCAGGTAATCTAATTGAGACTGCTCCTACAAAGAATTTATGTAAGCTACACATTGCTAGCCATTTAAAGAATTTCTAACCCTTGTACTATTTTATAAGTTAGTGTACAATCAATTTTTGGAAAGATCATAAAACAATACAAGGTGAGTGAGACTTATTCACGTTTGTGGTTGTACTTATTTAATTTCAAAATCTTTTGTAACGGAGGAAGAATGCACCGCATTTGCGCATTAAAAAGTTATTATGAAAGAGGGTTTTAAGATCAAAGTGAAAACCCCTAGGCATTTGAAGCAATGTTACTGGCGATTCAAAGGACCGAGGGGTAATCTCTGATGGCGGGATCACGTGCGTCTTTTTGTTCTTGGGAAGCTCAAGCTTGGGTCTATTCTGTCCCTCAGAAATGTTTAGATCATTTAGAGTTTTTTCTCCTTTTGTGCCTATTGATTACCTCTTCAGCCTGTTTTATTTTCTTTTTTTCTCATCCTTTCAACTCTGCCTTGCCTTCTGTTGAGTTAGGCTCGCTGCTGGTTGCATTTAAGATTGCTTCCAAGCTTCAAAAACTGAAGCTGAAAGTGGTATTGTTCATGGAGGTGAAGTTTTGTATGGCCGGGGCTTGACATTGGTAGCGTCGGCATCGTTCGCTCCTGCTTTTGTGCCCGCGGTCTTCCTTCTTGGACCGGTCTTCTTGGGGACCTGATTATATTGCTGCTGGATTCCTCCTCCCAAATCAGCGGATGTGTTGTTCTTCTGGCTAGATTCCTTAGACTCACCCCTGATCAAATACTTAAGCCTTTGATTGCATTCAGTACCAGTGTGGGTATCTATAGCCCTTTTCTTGACGTCTTGCTCGCTGATCTGCTAGCTGAGGACTGGTGGCAAGACTGATTTTAACTTTTAGTCGCTTTCAATCAATTGGTCATGAGAAATTCGTACTGAATCAATTGTTATACTGGTGATGGATATTTGGTCATTTGAGGAACAGAACGAAGGTTATAGAGAATATTATGGGTTATTGTTTTGTAATGTACTGGTGCGTTTCCTTGTTAGTCAGTTTAGTATTTTATGCATGTGTATATTCTGTGTTAAATGTTTGTCTATGACTGTAAAAAAAAAAAACATGCTATTTCTATGTTTACTCCACTAGTGTAGATTCTGTTTTTATCAAATAAGCTATAAATAAATTGGTTATTTTTGGATTTGTGTGCTACAGAATTAACCTTTTTCAGTTTAGGATAATTTCCCACTGGATGATTAAGCCAGGAGAGTAGTGAAGGGGGATACCCCTTCACTACTCAGGAGGGTTTAGTTGCTACATTAGTCGAGTGGGATGTATTGTAACACACAGTCCTACTAGAGTCATTGGAAATGTATATAAACAGAGAAAATAGAACAATTGATTTATTCCTAATTACTATTTGTATTACTGTTCTTATTTTATTTGCAGAAGAAATTGATCTCATGCTTAGATTTAATTTGAGAGCAACCGTTTATTGAAGGTATTTATTGGAATTGCAACGAGCTCATATGATTGTTTGGACTAAGTATTATTTTGGAAATGTGATGAATTCCTTCAAAGGAGATTTAGACAATGCCATTGTGACCCATCAAGATTGTTGCTATTTCAGCACACTCAAGGATATTTTTTACATCAAAACATTCGAGATCTGGAATTCATTCGGAACGCACTTTTTTCGAGACATGTGGTTTGGAATTAGTTTATAAAGATCATCTTAAATTTTTATTTATAACTTAGAGAGTTAAATTCCTTGTTGATCATTTTATTTTAAAAAATCGTATATGTCGACTTCTTTCTGTTACTCAGTTTTTTTTTCACAGAGTCCCAAGCAGTAGGAGTTGGGACTCCTCTGTTACGGAAGGTAGGATTGGTCGTCCATACTGCGAACAATATCTTAGAGTGGGAATGACGTCTCCGTCTTCTCGCCTTGGATAAATCTCCCCTCAACCAGAATAGACTTGTGGGATTTGCCCATTTTAATTATTTTATAATGTATCGTCCATCCTATAGAGTCAATAGTGCTTTTGTAGTTTTCTTAGCGGCTTTGGTTTCCATCAAAGGGTTGCAGTTTTCCTCTTTTCCTGTTTTAGTGGGGTTTATCTTTACGCACAACTCTGCCATATAAATGGAGCAGTCATCGGTTAGTCTAGCTTCCAATGTGATACTGGAACTCGGAATCACAACTATTGCTGCTATAGTGCGTGCTGGGCCTGGGTATTTGGAACCCCCTGTATATATTTTGGTATATTCTTCATATATGACGTCTATCTCCGAAAGGATTTTGACGATTAGTCTTAGCGATTGCTCATGTTCTGTTGCATACTAAAAGAATATTGAAGTTTATTATAATGCTTTGTACGTGCATGGGACAGGGTCCAGGTAATTTTGTTTTGTTTTCCTTTTCTGATAGGATATTGGGGGATTTTTACTTTTCTTAATAATACAAGGCCCTTCTACAGAAGAACATCCGGTAAGCTCGGGATTATTTGATGCCTAAAGAGTTTTATTTAAACTTTTGATGATAGTTCTGGTAGGGTGCAATTTGGCGTGGGTTGAGACCCTTATCGGATTCCTCAAGTGTAAGTCTTCACTTCCTAATTTGAGGAAAGACTTGACGCCAATAATGTTATCTCCTATCAAACGTGTGTACCAGTGCAGCTAACTAGAGTTTAATATTGAATTAGACCTTATTTGTATGGTAGGTTGGGACGATCAAAGGCATAAGTGTCTCGTGCACTCTTCAATCGTTCTCTTAAGTTTCTCTGGTGTTTATGTCCCGTCCACACCGCCCCACCATGTTAGGTGCTCACCAGATAACATTACTAGAAATTTTGTCACTGTAGCCGATTTTATTTCCTTACTGTTTAGATATTGTTACGATGGTTCTTATCGGGTTTCATTTTTAGGAAGGGAATAAATAGTAATAATATAGTTCTATCGAGTACTAATATGGAGCCCCCTATACAGGACAATCGACAACCCTATTCAGTCCTGCTTGCAACTCGCCCACCACCGCTTCACCTCCACTGAATGAGTTACCCATTTTCCAGACTCCGCTCTAGTAGGTAAACTGCGATAATGCCAGACAGGACTGGTTCACCGACTGTTCCATGTCGTAAAATGATGTTAAACAAATTGGGGCTCAGTAAACTACCCTATGGAGTGCCATTATCACTTACTGTTATTCTGAGAATCGGTCACTCAAATTGGTTCTAATTTTTCTACCGGCTACGAAATTGGTTATCCATTTACGAATAAAGGCTGTAAATTCACGATGGTTTAACTCGCAATTAATCGTTTTGTCCAAATTAGATCATAGGCATTTAAGACGGTCGAGGAAAACCGCGTTCAGGAAAACTCTTTGATTCTGAAATAACAAATATTTACTTTCCAATTGGTGATTAAGTCTGTAGTGAATTATTGCCTCATGTATTACAGGAGACATTTCTTTTGGAAACTGGTCTATACGAGTTTATATATTCTCTACCATTTCCGTCTTTCGAGATAGTGATCAAAATTGTTTGTTTGAACTTTTGGATCGATCTTCTCGATCATCATAAAGAAAATTTAGCAAGTCCAAAACTGTCTTTTCAGTTTATTTTCCGGGAGAGTTTTGATATCCCTATGAGTCATATCCCTAAGATGTGAGTGTTTTGCGTAAAATGCCTTTTTGTGTCTATTGTTAAATCTATATTTGAGGGCTTTTTCCCACATCTGTGAATAAAACAATTAGGAAATATGGACGAGTGATAATCGAACAACGCAATTGTCTTTTTCTGTCTGCCTACGTTGCATTCAACTGGGTATGCAAGTATGGACGCAGAAAATGAACAGAAGGTCGGCTGGAGTTCCTAGGCGCCACAGGAACCTTTTGAAACGCCAGGTGTACCTTACATGCAAATGTTTGCTCAGTTATGCACATATGTGTACGCCACATATTGTAATTATAATCACTCTATTAATTGCAAATTTACCTGCTTCGCATCATTTTAGAATATCTTTTGCAAAACCACATTAACATAATACAAATTATATATCATCCCTTACATTTATTCAGTTATGGTAGGAAATAATTTCAGTATTCGTTTTGACCGGTGCTCAAAAGGATCCAATAAATAATTTAAATAGTTAAAGCCGAATCGGGTTGCCAATCCAAAGTGGAAAGCCTAGGCCAATGAGCAGTTGTTTTTGCCTTTACAAGAGTGGTTTGATATGTCCTTTTCTCAAACAGATTAGCAGGTGATAAATAGCTTCACTTTTTTCGTTCTTTGGGAGAGCCAGTATCATTCAGGTTTTCTGTTATCCAATTGGTCTAAGACGAAATCTAGTCAATATCTGGTTTGTGTAGAAGGTGTTAACCAATCAGTAACTTTCCGATCAGTACTATAAGGGAAAGTGGTCACTCTAGAAATATCTCCCTTTCTTCAAGAATTACATAATGACAGACAAACTTTTAAACTTGCGTCTCATTCAACACATGCATTGCCTGTCGGGATAATGCCAGCAAAGCGGGTTATTTAATTATTCACGGGAGAAAGAAAGAGAGCCTCATACTCCAGCAAATTTATGCACACAAAGCGTGCTATTTAGTTGATCTAGCAGGCCGTGGAACAATAAAGTCCCAAACGACCTGTCTGGAGTAGGAATCGATCCAACATACACTCATTCTGAAGAAATACATGTCTACTCTAGTGTGAGACGTCGAGCTTGATTTGGCAATTCTCATAATGCGTCAGTCCGGTTCCGTGCGTACACGCTCTTCTGGGTACCTGATTTCTGGACGAGAGGAAACGGCTCACACAGTCTTCATTTTAAAATTTCGAGTTGGCAGGGAGGAGAAGGACACGAAAGGAGACACTAAACTGCAGCTGAAGCGTTCCTAATTAGCAGTTAATTTTCCTAGAATTATTTGTTTTGTTTAAAAGTACTAAATGTACTTATAGTCACTTAATAAAATCATAAATGATTTTTTTGTATAAGAAACCAGTTGTATTTTGTACAATCATACTAGAGCGATAGGTTTTGAATTTTGAACGGTGAATAAAAGGCCATGCTCGTTTGATAAGTATTATCGAACTGGGATTTCAAAACAAATTGAAATCCCTTTATAAAAGGCAATCAGTTTAGTAGCCCAAAAAGAGCTTTTTAAGTCGGAAGGATGAATGTGTTGCGGCTGTTCTCTCCTTTCCACAACTCTGCATCCGCTCTAGTTTCTTATACCGCTGAGAAGGGAATGCCTCGTAACATATATTCAGCGGCTGCCACCAGGGTCGGCATCGAGTGTTGTTTATACGCCTACCTGTAGTAATTGGGTCGGCATCGGGTGTTGTTTATACGCCTACCTGTAGTAATTGGGTCGGCATGGGGTGTTGTTTATACGCCTACCTGTAGTAATTGGGTCGGCATCGGGTGTTGTTTATACGCCTACCTGTAGTAATTGGGTCGGCATCGGGTGTTGTTTATACGCCTACCTGTAGTAATTGGGTCGGCATCGGGTGTTGTTTATACGCCTACCTGTAGTAATTGGGTCGGCATGGGGTGTTGTTTATACGCCTACCTGTAGTAATTGGGTCGGCATGGGGTGTTGTTTATACGCCTACCTGTAGTAATTGGGTCGGCATGGGGTGTTGTTTATACGCCTACCTGTAGTAATTGGGTCGGCATCGGGTGTTGTTTATCTCCCTAGTTGTAGTAATTGTAAAGAAAGCGTCTCTCGTATAACCATTGATGGGGCCTTGGTTTTCCATATCCAAAGAGACCTCCACGCTAAGTATTTGACAGCACTAAATAAGCTGCCGAAGCCTCTGTCCATCTGAGTCGCATTCCTCTTCTTCATCTATATCTTTATGAACAACCTCTATCTCCTCATCAGTTTCATCATATTTATTTTCTTTGGTGACGGTATTACCAGGATATTGTACAACGCTAATTATTGTCTGTTTTTCTTTACTTGCCGTTGTGGGTATTGTTTCTAGTCGTATTTTAGCGGGATTAGCGATTCCTATCTGCTCAACGAGGTGGTAATGAGCCGTCGGAGTTAGTGCCTGGACAGGAATTAAATTTGTAGTCATAGAGTGGCTGGTTACCTGTGTAAGATTTGCCCTTCCCCTACCCCTCTCTCTCTCTCTCTCTCTCTCTCTCTCTCTCTCTCTCTCTCTCTCTCTCTCTCTCTCTCTCTCTCTCTCTCTCTCTCTCTCTCTCTCTCTCTCTACGCTTTTTGCCTTCTTAGACCTGGACTGCAGAAGTATAATTTTCCTCGAGTTTTGCACTAGTCGCTTTGCACTAGTTTCATCACACACTAAAAAGAATATTCGAAATAAATAAATAAATCGTCTCAAATGATGGCAAGTAAATTACGCCACTATGACCGATGTTTATGCTAGGAATTACTCAATTTCATTTAAACATTTAATATATTAAAAGTTATATATATATATATATATATATATATATATAGATATATATATATATTATATATATATATATATATATATATATATATATATATATATATATAATAACGGAACAGATGAGACGTAATATTCATTCTAGTTCATTCCAATTTTGTCAGCAATTTCGCGTACTTCCGCAGCTACCCACTAAGGAATTAGATCATTGATTTTCAAGAAAATCCATTACCGTGAACTAATATCTAATCAACGTTCTTACTTCTATACGATCACATCTCTGCTTTGAGACTTTAATCTGTTTACTAAAATGGCTTCATCTTAAAGTAAGAATTAATAATAATACAAACTAATATTTAAAATGTTATTTACTAAATAACCATTTCAGTCTACAAGTATGTAATGAACACACATAATTTTATACTACATAACATTGATATCGTTTCTCACTTTTGGTAAGCCAACACATGTCGCACATAAACACTGGCTCATTCGATGCTCGTTTTGTACAGGTTAGTATTAGCAAACAAATGGAATACTGTACTACCTGGATTCAGTCGCAGGAGTACACCCAATTGTTCTGACTGATATTTGTCTTGCAATTATGTGTCCAAATGCAGATGATCAATCATTTCTAAACCGTGTTTTTGTTTGAGTGAATGTAGAGGTTGTTAAATACAACATTGAAAGGATCCTTAGCTTCTGTACATTATGTGTAGATGAAGATATCCAAGGTGTCAGATTTCATTAGCACGGAAGCGTCCTTGGATAATTTTCTAAACATCAAGAGATTTTCTAGGTACGTTCTGCTGACAATGTTTTCCTGATTCTAAAAAGGTTAGAACAATGGCCATGTGTCCTTTCTCTCATTTCAAATGTTTTAGGCATTCTACTCAAATTCATGTACAACTCAGCGAATTTGTTGTTGTTCTGGAGCTTTACATCATTTTTCAGCACACGATAGGCTATACATGGTGGCCAGTATTAATGGTGGAGGAAGAAACCGGGAAATCACCGGAAAAAAAAAACAACCGACCCACGAGAAGCTACTGGCAAGCTTTCTCACATATCCACATTCGCCGAATCCTAAACTCAAACTCGCGCAAACTGAGGTGAGATAGCAGTGATTCATAACGGACAGCGCTTTAGACCAATAGGCCACTGGGGAACCCAGCGAATTTGTAAATTGTTTTGCTCTCCATTTCATGTAAATGAGTTTGCATCCGTTCCTGGTGACCTGTACAAATTTCGGAACTTTGTTATGAATAATAATTCGAAATAAACTGTCCATCGTATCCAGAGATAGTGTGAGCTATGCTTGTAACAAATGGATGACGGTTCCCGCCACGCTGAACAGCATCTTTGCTCCAAGTGTCGTTGGTAGGGCATAAATCCATTCGGAAAAATCGGTACGTGTGTGTGGTCGACAAAAGATCTTTTCACTTTCTTCTGGAACAATGCTTCAGTACGAACAATGTAAAAACAAAGGTTCTTTTATATACTTGTCACATGCACGACGACCTGCGCACACATTAGGGATGTGATTGCCAGCCTTATGATCATTCAGAATAAAAAGATACAATTCTCACGAAGTATAAAACCTGGCCACAAAAATGGCATGTTTTACTTCCTGGACATGCGTGTTCCTTTTGGTCATTCACACATACATGCTGCCCACAAGCAGAATTTAATGCCAGTAATGCACAAGCACTTTTATGTTTTTCAATTCGTGGTAAACTGGAATGGCAACATTTTGTTTGCAAGGAGAGCAATGAATTCTTTTGTCATTGAGAAATGCAAGGCATGAAGCTAATCACTCATAGCATCTCTCTCCACAATAAATTTGGTGCTTTGGATTGCTAGAACTATGGTCACGTTTCTCGGCTAGAACTTCATACAAGAAATACGGTGATGGTTGTAATAGCATCAAAATGACCTTGATGATAACACGCGTGAATATATTTCCATCAAGCAAATCAGCTCCAGGAACGAGATGGTAGAAACTTTCAAAGTATAATGAGGGGTTAGCAAATTTTGAAGTTTTTCCAATTCGGGATTTCAACACACTGTTCCTTCTTCTTGTATCATGGATAGATTTACGTTTAACTTGATTTGGCATTCACTGAATGGTATCTCTTTCGAAGATGTATAGGTGTTGTTATAAAGGGTCCCAGCTTGTGTACTTTTATATTAACATTAAGAGTGTTGCACTTTACGGTATAGTTCTAACTAAATGAATATTTTTTCTATAGACAAGTCCATCTCCATCTGCTTTGGTAATGGCAGCTGTAACTATTGCTACTGGAGCTGTTGGAATCTCCACGGCAAAATGAGTTGTGGTCATAAAAGGTCTTGAATCGTGAAGACCAATCAGAATGCACTTTTGTAAAGATTCCGAAATGGCGTGGAATAACTACGTGTTCCAATCAGAATTGTAAAGAGGCTGTCGCTTTTGTTCAATAATATACGTGTCCAAATCAGAATGTTAATTATTGTAAAGAGGTTATTTCTTTTATTCAACTCTTAACATGGATTATGGTCAATTTTGGTAAATCGTTTTTTTTTTCATTCCTGACATGGATTACCACTCGTAACATGGAGTAATAATTTAAAAGAAAACGAGACCTGATTTGTTCGGCTGATTTTCTAAGAAAAGAAAGAGAGGATATCATTTATTGTTATCAATTACAAGTAAGTCGGTTATTATGACATTCAGGCTATGAAATTGTACAAGATTATTTAATTTTGTAGCTAATCTCAATTTGTAAGGACCAACATAGTCCTATATACTTTTTAATTTATGTACCCAAATTTGATATGAACCAACATAGTCCTATATACCTTTTAATTTCTCTACCCAAATTTTATATCCTAATAGTACGCTTGTGTGTAAGCGTCTATTGTGTCTACAAGCAGCCCTATCTTTGTGTGAAAGTATAGTACGTTTGTTTCTATAAACAGCTCTATCTTTGTGTCAAGTAAAGTACGTTTGTGATGTCGGGTATAGTTTCTTTACAAAAACATCCCTATCCTTGTGCGATATTATAGTATGTTTCAGTGTTCATAAGTATAACATGTATGTATAAATACTACTATTCTTTTAGTTAGATAGTTGCTGTGTTTTGAGATGTAATAAAACATGTAGAAGGATATATATTTTTCAGCATGCAAACGGACTAAAACACTCTCCAGGTAAACATTATATTTCCTCTAGAAAGCTATAACGCAACTCCTCGGATGCTAATCCGTAGACCAACAAATTGGTTTCAGCTTTATTTTCTGACAGAGACCAACGTTGTCGGGCTTTATTCCATACTGACGTTTTACGCTGTGTTAACCTCCCCATCAGTTCTGATTTCTCTGCTGCCATCGATGAGGACAGCACTGGTGGCTTTGTCATAGAGGTACTCAACAACCTCCACCAGATTTGAGATTATGATATACTTCCACATAGTTGCCCATAAGGCTGCATGCCATACCCTATCAAAAGCGTTTTGAAATATATAAAGACGTGAGTAGTGAAGGGGGACGATATAGCGTCAATGGGAGTTATCATTAAAAACCAGTGTGGGACACTATAGCGTCAAGATTTTTGGCGACAAATGGCACAGCATGGGACATTATAGCGTCAAGGGGAATTTTGTATTAGCACAACCTGAGACTGTATAGCGACAAGAGAAATGGCCCAGGTGGCATGACGTCACGGTACTGGACACTTGGTAACAGTGTAGCAAGGAGCTGACCTAGTTGTCCTAAATACGCGCAGCTAGCACTACGACTCTAGGGAGGCACCTATAAAATAGAGACATAGAGACCGACATATATTACTATAAAACCTAGTGTTATATATAAAGCATTACATAGACTTGAAATCTGTTGATGGTGTTCATAAATTTGCATATTTATAATGATGCTATAAATAGTTTTAATCAAGGAAAAGACTAACACCAAAATGGATGTGACTAAAAGTAACGCTAAAATGACGAAATTATCCCAGAACCTAACCGAGATTAAACATGTCCCTGAACATTAATTTACATTGGTTTAGACTAAAATTAATACTAAAATTACGACAGTGTCCAATACTTTAGTGGAAATTAAGAAAATCTGGAACATTAATATTCAAGTGACTGTGACTAAAAGTAACGCTAGACATACGAAATTGTTCCAGAATATGACGGAGACTGAACTTATCGCAGTAGATTAAGTTATATCAGGGTTCCTGCAGATCATGGAATCCTGGAAAAAATTTTTGGAATTTAAAAAATAAATTTCAAGGGCCTTGAAAAGTTATGGAATTTGTCAAAACCTTGAAAAATTTTGGAAAAGTCATGGAATTTGTGACAATGGAGTTAAAGAAATTGATTACTTTAAATTTTATTAGAGCACCGAGAACCGATTAAATAAAATGATAAAATTACAATCGATAAATGGTTTCAATTCATATAATAAGAGTAAGTTCTCCTAATGGAAGTATCACATGATTTCAGGTGTAGTTCACTAAATAAAAGAAAGCAACTGGAAAGTAATGTGTTTTGTTAATATTGTAAAAAAGAACACATACAAAGACTACTAAGAATTGTTTCCTTTTTTCTTTTCAATACAAACTACATTGATCATTGGATTATGATATGAATTACTAGATAAAGTCAAAGTGTGCTAGCCCATGTAAATTTAAAAAGTACATATAAAATATATTTGTTGTTAACTTATTTCTTATTTTAAATTGAAAGATGTTATTCTTTATGTTCATTTACTTGACAATGCAAGATAGCGCGGTCCTTGAGTTTTATGAAATGGCCTGGAAAAGGTTTGGAAAAGTCATGGAATTTGTTTTTGTTAAGTCTGCAGGAACCCTGTTATATTTGCTTAGTCTAAAAGTAGAACTAAGATTACCAAAATCTCCCAAACCATAGTAGAGACTGAGAAAAACTCTGGAAGATTGTATTCAGATTGCCTTGACTTAAAATATTCCACTAAATTTCAGAAAAAATAGCGGACTTGAATGGCAACTGGTAACTAGTCAGATGTATTGGTTGTTCGAAATAGTTAAAGACAAAGTGTAGCACTAAATTCTGAAATTGCACCTGGCTTTACCGGAGACTGAAAATAATCCATAGATAATTTTTTAAAATGTTACCAAGACTTAAAGTAGTACTGAAATTATTTAAACTCATACCGATCTTCGCGGAAACTGAAAAATTGTAAATAAAATTTAAACTGAGCGATAATATTACATCTATGGTAATTAGCATTATGGGACCCTACTTTTTTAGATAGAGCGTCAAATTTTATAGCGTTAATATTAGCATTAACTGACCCTACTTTGTACTATAGAGTCAAGATTTATAACGTTAAATGGCACACCCTGGGACACTAACGGGAAGTTTGTATGGGAACAATAGGAATGGAACAGATAAGGTAACGTCTCATTCATGGACACATGCAACCGAGAATAACGTTTTTGTGAGCTAAACACAAATTATACAACAACTAAAAAAGCTTTTCAGTCAAGAAAGAATAAGCCTTTTCGAGACAGTGGACTAACCCTCTAAAAGGTTTTTATCGCGAATGCATGTTATCCTCACCACCGAAACGAGTAGCATTAAACACAACATATACTATCGCGTCAACGAAACGAGCAGCATAAAGCACAATATATACTATCGCATCAACGAAAGAGAAGAACAAAACACATCCTATACCATCTTATCAACAAAAGGAGCAGCACAAATCCCCAAAATATACCATCTCATCAACGAAAGAGAAGCACAAAACATATCATATACCATCTCATCAACGAAAGAAGAAGCACAAAATCCAAAATCTACCATCTCATCAACGAAAGAGAAGCACAAAACACACCCTATACCATCTTATCAACGAAAAGAGCAGCACAAATCCCCAAAATATACCATCTCATCAACGAAAGAAGAAGCACAAAACCCAACATATACCATCTCATCAACGAAAGAAGAAGCACAAAATACACCCTATACCATCTCATCAACGAAAGAGAAGAACAAAACACAAACACACCTTATACCATCTCATCAACGAAAGAAGAAGCACAAACCCCAAAATATACCATCTCATCAACGAAAGAGAAGCACAAAACACACCCTATACCATCTCATCAACGAAAGAAGAAGCATAAAACCCAAAATATACCATCTCATCAACGAAAGAGAAGAACAAAACAAACCCTATACCATCTCACCGACGAAAGAAGAAGCACAAAACCCAAAATATACCATCTCATCAACGAAAGAAGCACAAAATACACCCTATACCATCTTATCAACGAAAAGAGCAGCACAAATCCCCAAAATATACCATCTCATCAACGAAAGAAGAAGCACAAAACCCAACATATACCATCTCATCAACGAAAGAAGAAGCACAAAATACACCCTATACCATCTCATCAACGAAAGAGAAGAACAAAACACAAACACACCTTATACCATCTCATCAACGAAAGAAGAAACACAAACCCCAAAATATACCATCTCATCAACGAAAGAGAAGCACAAAACACACCCTATACCATCTCATCAACGAAAGAAGAAGCATAAAACCCAAAATATACCATCTCATCAAAATGCCACCCATAGGTAACAATTTGGATTTTGCCAAACATTTTCATTTCCTTGTAGTAATGAACCAAGGACTGAATTTGATTTTGTGTACTCCAATGTAGTGGAGTACAACGTAGTGGGACACACCTCTGTACCGTTCCTGCTTGTCATTCGTTTCAAAGTGGATTCTGCCACGGCTGCTGACGAAGAAGGTGGAAACACCTATCACGTTCACCGCGAATTTGTACATCCTCACTATTTACCTGTCAGTAAGTCGTATTTTGACACTATCAACATAACTATAAAAGGAGATCTGGGACAAAATATTCCATTCACCCAAGGGAAAGTCACTGTGAAACTCCATTTTCGAAAAAAGAGTACTCTAAAAGATTTCTTGTCAATCATGTATCCTGTGTACCAAGGAGTCACTCGACAACGAGGGCATGGTTTAGGGGATATGCTCAAATCGGCCTTTCGTACTGCGGTTCCCGTGTTAAAACCAATGGTAACACGGGGATTGCACGCTCTGAAAGATGCTGAGTTGACACACGGTAAAGAATTTCTCCAAAATGTCATCATTGACAAACAAAACCCCAAAGAAGCTTTGTTACGAGCAGGCAAAAAATGTTTTGCTTCAAACAGGCAAAGATATTTTGGGTCAACGAGAAAATCCTATAAATGCCCCGTTTGCTGAGGAGCCACGCATTCCTGCTTCTCTGAAGTTCCAACAAGGACAAGGCAGAAAAAGACGACGAAAACACCCTTTCAAAGGACTTCATACTCTCAAAGCTAGAAAGACTAAGAAAAGAAAAAGTGTTCGAGACTTAGACGTTTTTGATTATTAAATTGTAAAAAAAACAACAGAAAATGATGCACCAAGAATCTTGTGCCTGTTCCAAGTCGGAACTGGATCTGTTTGCCATTCCACCCACTATGATGACCATGCAAGAATCCCAATGGGTCAAATTTCATCCCGTTTCCTCTTTGACGGATTCCGCTCCCATCGAGTTTGAAATCAAAGGACAACCCGAAGATTACATCGATCTGAATAGCAGTTACTTGTATCTGAAAGTCAAAGTGCAAAAATCCGACGGTACCAATTCGGAAGCCGATACCAAAGTAGCCCCCGTCAACAATTTCATGCATTCCTTGTTTAGCGAAGTGGATTTGTACTTGAATAACAAACTGATCAGCAGTAGCATGGATACTTACCCTTACCGAGCGTACCTAGAAAATCTCTTGACGTACGGAAAAGAGGCCAAGAACACTCATCTGGATGCTTCCGTGATTTGGAAACCTGACACACCAGAAAAGTTCGACGAACTAGATGAAGACAATAAAGGATTTGTTGCTCATGAAAAGAAAATAGTGGGAGCCCATACTTTAGAACTGATGGATCGTTTGCATTTGGACATGTGGTTGCAGGAGAAGTATTTGCTGAACGGAGTAGATATTCGTCTGAGATTGAATCGTAGCAGTACGGCTTTCCACTTGATGGCTGAAGAAAATGTCAACTACAAAACCAAAATTCAAGAAGCCAAACTTTACGTGCGTCGCGTAGAAGTGTTACCTAAAGCGGGAAACGACATTAGTCACACCTGAGCTGAACCACTGCCAAGTATCCGATACGACGTGTAGAAGTGAAAACATTCACTATTGCTACTGGACTCCGATCCAAGATCGAAGATCATCTATTCCAAGGCCAGTTACCCAAACGTTTAATTGTTGGCATCGTCAGCAATGCAGCCTTCAACGGAGCCAACAATGAAAATCCTTTTGAGTTTAACCACTACAAAGTGTCCAAAATTGAAGTCAGTTGCGATGGCAAGACTGTGCACCAGACCCTTTGAACCTAACTTGGACCAGAAGAATTACTTGAGATCGTACTTGTCCCTGTACGAAGCTACCGGTCAACTAGGAACCAACACCAGTCACGGCATTTCGTACGACGATTATGCTGGAGGATACACTTTGTGGGCCTTTGATTTCACTCCAGACCAAGGCAGTGACGAGGGACATTAGCACCCTATAAAATCCGATCAACTGCGTGAGGAACGTTAGTTTAAAGAACCTGTCCCTCACACGGTGAACGTCATCCTGATTGCTGAATTCGATAATACCATAGAAATCAACAGTTTGGGAGAAGTTTTTCTAGACTATTAGACACTATGGAGGACACTTATCCTTCTTTGAGAGTGGAAGAATCCATGGAATGGGAGGATACCGTAAAAACCGAATTCAAAGACGAAGACAACGAGAACGAGGTCGTGAAGTCAAGATGGCCAGAACAAGAACAACATTTAGTCTCCTGTTTTGCTAAACACTTGGCAGATAAAATTACGCAATTGGTCAAGAAAGATTGCTATGGATGTCAAAACGTTCATCCCAGTCAAATTCAACACGATAAATGTCTCATGATGAGTCAAGAAGAAAAATTGGACGAGTGTCTGGACGAAGCTTGGAGTCTCATCGCAGAAGATCCCCCTGCGGGTCCGGGGTTGTAGAATTGGCCCGCCGTGCCTCGCTACGTGTCGTAAAAGGCGACTAAGTAGAGGCAACCTGTTTGCCGTGGGTTGCGACCCGTAACGGAGGAGGAAAGGATCCTGGTAGTTGCAACACACTACTTTGGCCTCTACTTCTCTTAAGACGGGTGGTTGAGATGGGCCCGGTCTCGACAAATCGGCTGGTCAAGCCGAGCCCTAGGAAGTCTTTATTGCTCTCTCACTTCCTTTTACTTTATTCTTGTATCTCGCTTGATACCACCGTTGCCCCTATATTCTATTCCTATATCTTTCCCTTTCTTAAATCTTTGAAGACTTCCTAGAAGGCGGTGGCTTAACGGGTCAATCGGGGGGTAACTGACCTTCGAAATTGGCAACTTCAGGGTCAACCAAAGGTAATTTTACCAACTGAGTATGGTGTTTGTGTATCCCTGGCACTTGAAAAGTGTCCCCTTGTTGGGCTCCTTGGTGGGTGGGGAGCACGGGTGCTGGATTTTTCAAACTGCCATCATGGATAATTAAAAAAACTCCAAAACGAACCAAACCAGGATCTGACACAGATGATGAACCATGTGGCGTGGATTCATTTCCACGCTTCATGGTAATACAATCAAAAGATGCCACAAAAGCACTTACTACACTTTCTCCTTTCGTTATAGAAAAGACAATAACCGGATTGATTGGATCGCCAAAAAGTGTTAAAAAGTTGAAATCGGGTTGTCTACTTGTTGAATGCCAGCGACGAGGTCAAACAGAAAACCTCAAAAAAATAAAAACATTCTTCGATATTCCATCGTCGTCGTTCGCCCACACAACATTGAATACGTCCAAAGGTGTTATTCGCTGTCGTGACTTGGCTGGAGTCACCGACACAGATATCATTGAAGGAATGAAAAATGAAGGTGTCACTGCAGTCCGCAGAATACGTATCAAACGTAACAACAATCTGCAGGACACCAACACCATTATACTCACCTTCAATAAACCAACAGTACCCAAAGTGGTCAAAGTTGGTTTTTTGCAAGAGAAGGTTGACGTATATATCCCCAACCCACTTCGATGCTACAAGTGTCAAAAATATGGACACCATGAAATCCGCTGTTCAAGAAACCAAATATGTGGTCGATGCGGAGACAACTCTCACCAGGACAGGAATCGGAATGCAAAGCAACTCCACATTGTATCAACTGTGGAAAAGAACACCACGCCGATTCCAAGGATTGTGATACCTGGAAACAAGAGAATGAAATTCAGAGGATCAAATATACTAACAACATTCCCTACCCAGAGGCTAGAAAGCTAGTACAATCAAAAACATCTCTTTCTGGCCCATCCTTCTCTACTATAGTGAAAAACAATCCAAAGACATCGAAGGACGCTCAAACTCAAACAGATATACCCGATTCAACATTAAAACATAACACCCCACATTACCAAGCACAAAAAACCACGGCATCTACCCAAACGACCTTTAACAACAATCAGTAAACTAAGTCACCAAAGAAAAGCAAATCCTATGGAAACAGACAACAAAAGGGGTCAGATGACCCCATCAAACTATTCAATAGGTTTGGGGACATTGAGAGCATGGATGCAGAAGATACTGCTCCGTGTTCTCAAGGTAGCTCAAAACCTAACAAAAGAATCACACCCGTACTTCCCCCAGATAAATAACCCTATAGATGTTCCCCTCGAAAAGTCTAATCTAAATCCAAAACCTCAATTCTAAATTTATAATGAAAAACACAATAATACAATGGAACTGTCGAGGACTTAAAGCTAATTACAATGAGATTCTTCTGCTTTTAAATAAATATGATCCAGCCTTGTTATGTCTTCAGGAAACCTTTTTAAAAGATACGGACAATATCACATTCAAAAATTACTCCCTGTTTAACACATACCTACAAAACGTTGACAGGGCCTCAGGAAGGGTGTCTATTGCTGTGAACAATAGAGCCCCACATACAAACATCCCTTTAAATACAAATCTACAAGCCATTGCTGTAAGTGTCACTCTACATCGGGTGATTACATTTTGTTCTGTCTACATACCACCAAATACTAAATTATCACCAAACGAATTAGACATACTTGTTCAACAACTTCCCACGCCATTTGTTTTACTTGGTGATTTTAATGCCCATAACATTTTATGGGGATCGAAATACATAAGTGACAGAGGGAAAAAAGTTGAAGCTTTTGTTGCTAGATACGACTTGTGTCTATTTAATAACAAGTCTCCGACTTATCTGCACCCAGGAACGGGTACATACACTTGCATTGACTTACCAATATGTACTCCTTCACTTCTGTTGGATTTTAATTGGAAGGTCGCTGATGACCTTCATAGCAGTAATCATTTTCCAATATATCTTAAGAACAACAATACCACAATTGATGACACAATTCCACAGTGGAACTTAAAGAAAGCTGACTGGGCCAAATTTGAAACACTTTGTACAATGAGACTTAACAGGAATACCATACTAAATGATGACAATCTAATTCGACAATTTACATCTATCGTAATCGTGATTGCAGAAGAGTATATTCCTAAGTCCTCGACAAATTCTCAAAACAAGCCCAAACCATGGTTCACTAAAGAATGTGAAGAAGCCATTAAACAACGCCGAGAAGCACTGAACAAATTCAATAATCGTCCAACGCCCGAAAATCTAGCTCAATACCGTATTACGCGGGCTAAAACTCGCCGCACGATTAAAGAAAATAAACGAACATCATGGAAAAAATATATTTCAACTTTAAACTCTCGTTCCTCTATAAACAAAGTTTGGGACACGATCCGCAAAATAAATGGTAAAGGAAAATACAATTGCTTCCAACACCTGAAGCTAAATAACATCAATTATAAAAGCAAGCATGAAATAGCTAATGTACTTGCTGATTGTTTCTCCAAAAATTCCTCATCGTCTAATTATTCCGAAGCTTTCCGAAGACTTAAAATTCAAAAAGAAAAAATACGGTTGGAATTCACATCAAATAACTTAGAGAGTTATAACCAACCGTTTTCATTGTCGGAACTTATGGAATCCTTGAATAAGGCCAATGATACTTCCGCTGGGCCTGATGATATACATTACCAGTTTTTAAAACACCTTCCAGATCCATCCTTGAGAGTTCTTCTGGAAATCTTCAATGATTTATGGATTACTGGCAATGTACCAAAAATTTGGAAAGAAGCAATAATAATACCAATCCCCAAACCAGGCAAAGATAGCACAGACCCTACCAACTACAGACCTATATCACTAACTAGCTGTGTATGTAAAACAATGGAACGAATGATCAATTCTCGGCTTGTATGGTATCTGGAAAGCAACAATTTAATTTCTCCTTTCCAAAGTGGCTTTCGTCATGGTCGTAGTACCAACGACCATCTGGTTAGACTCGAAACATTTATTCGTGATACTTTCGTAAAGAGGGAACATTTAGTAGCTGTTTTCTTTGATTTGGAAAAGGCCTATGACACAACATGGAAGTACGGGATACTAAATGACCTACATGATCTGGGTCTAAAAGGCCGACTGCCCTCATTCATATCATACTTCCTCTCAGACAGGGAATTCAAAGTACGAGTGGGCTCCACCCTCTCTGATATACACGATCAAGAGACGGGTGTACCCCAGGGCAGTATTTTATCAGTGACGCTTTTCAATATAAAGATTAATAGCATCACCAAGTGTCTGATGCCAGGTGTGGATTGCTCATTATATGTTGATGACTTTTTAATATGTTACCGATCCAAACACATGCATACAATTGAAAGACAATTACAACAAAACATAAACAAAATTTAAAATCGGGCCAATACTAATGGCTTCAAATTCTCGAAATCAAAAACTGTCTGTATGCATTTCTGTCAGTTAAGAAGACATCATGATGGACCTAATCTCACGCTGGAAGGAACACCTATTCCAGTTGTTGAGGAAACAAAATTTTTAGGCATTATCTTCGATAGAAAACTGACTTTTATTCCACATCTGAAATATTTGAAAGCCAAATGTTTGAAATCTCTTAATTTACTTAAAGTAATAGCGCACACTGACTGGGGTGCTGATAGGAGAGTCATACTCAATTTATACAGAACGTTTATCCGTTCCAAATTAGACTATGGTTGCGTTGTTTATGGTTCAGCAAGGAAATCGTATTTAAAGATGCTTGACCCAATCCATCATCAGGGAATAAGACTTGCCCTGGGAGCATTTAAAACATCCCCGTGTGAAAGCCTCCTCGTCGAAGCGGATGAGCCACCCTTATCACAACGCAGAGAAATGCTTTCCGCACAATATGCTATCAAATTAAGATCCAGCCATCTGAACCGAGCCTTTTCGGCAGTTTTTGAACCAAAATATAAATCCTTATATGACAATAAACCAAATGTCATACCTACATTTGGCATTAGAATATCACAATTTTTCGAAAGTACTCAAATTGATTTTTCAAATATTCTGAAAGCCAACATCTCCGAAACACCCCCATGGCTACTTCAGCAACCAAGGGTAATTTTTACGTTACATGATGGAAAAAAATCGGAGACAAACCCTTCCATTTTCCACAACTCTTACCATGAACTCCTCTCACAATTTGAAAAATATACAAAAATATATACCGATGGATTAAAAGATGAGGAAAAGGCTGCTGCAGCCTTCGTAAGTGGAAACCACACAACCAAAGTTCGCTTGCCAAATGGTACATCCATTTTTTCAGCCGAAATTAGAGCAATAGACCTTGCTTTGCAATACATTGCAAGCAAGCGTATTTCAAATAGCATAATATTCTCCGACTCACTATCAGTACTTCAGTCACTACATAACAGAAAACTGGAGAATCCATTATTAGCAAATATTCTCCTTAAGCATACTTAGCTGAGTACCTCCCATAATATAGTATACTGCTGGTTACCCAGCCATGTAGGAATTAAAGGCAATGATAAAGCAGATCGTGCTGCTAAAATGGCCCTATTACTGGAACCAACTGATTTTAAAGCACCCTATACTGATTTTAAACGTTGTATCAAAGACTGTTTACGCCAGAAATGGCAGGCATCATGGAATGATGCCGTGAATAACAAACTTCATGCCATCAAGCCAACCTTAGGAGAATGAACCCCTTCCTACAGATCCGTCCGTAGAGAGAAGGTAGTCATTGCAAGAATTCGACTCGGTCATACTTATTTAACACACTCCTACATATTAAAAGGAGAAGACCCACCAGAGTGCATAGCTTGTAATGAACCATTCATCGTTAAGCACTTTATGCTGGAATGCTTCGATCTTGAACTTACGCGTAATCATTACTACGTTGTGCAAGACATGACGGAGCTCTTTGATACAGTTAACATTACCAACATTATAGACTTCCTTAAGGAAGCAAACATTTATAGTAAGTTATAGCTTTTATTTTATCACCTTGTTTAGTTTTGTGTTATATTTATGCAGTCGATAGATTTTAATTGCCAATCATATGTTTTCGTTATCATACATTTGCACACCCCGTTGATCGGGAAACTTTTAATTATTTACAATCGTTCACATTTTTATCGGTTTACCTTTTAACTCTTTGGTCTCCAATCGCTGGTCGATAAAATTATTTTACCATTTATAAATGAAAAAGGATATAAACTGATGTTTGGCGCTAAATAGCCACATAGTGCTGATGCGCCGTAAAAATATCAATCAATCATCGCAGAAGAAACCGTGTTGCATGAGTAGTATAAAGGCTTGTGTGATCATTCCGGTCCTCCACTGACTACTCGAGAGATCTGTCACATCGAAACTCTCTTAGCCCAGAGTTGGGAAACCAGGCGAAGAAATGGTTACTTGTCAGAACTTTTCATGCAAAAAGTCAGAATTGAATTGATGACTTATCATCACTTGTGATGTAAAAAAAAAGGAAAGAAACAAAAGAACCAGAAAAATGGATACCTGGGAACTTTATTACCTTTTGAATAACAGTTCGTATACTGTTTCTTGGAATCCTGTTGTGTGTGCTAAAGATGAACTCCCACAGCGCAAAACTCAAGACCATCAAACTTATGTCATCAACACAGACGACAGTCATCTTCCAGGAATTTCCTGGGTAGCCGTGTACTTTCCTCAAGTCAATTGTGTGGAGTATTTTGATTCGTATGGATTACCACCTTTGGAAGACGATATCATTGACTTTATGAGAAGAAATGCCCAGACGACATGATTCAATAATGTGAAGTTACAAAGCAACGATTCCATGGTGTGTGGACAATATTGTGTATTTTCTTCATCATCGCAGTCTGGGACATTCTTTAGAACATTTAGTCACATTTTTTGATCGTGACTCTTCTAGAAATGATGAAAAAGTAGATCGATGGTTTTGTGGCCGTTATGGTTATCTTTTATCTTTAGCTAGAAAACGTAGTGTACATCACTGGCCTCATGATGTGAATCAATGGAAATCTCACATGATTTCACAACCTTGTCAAAAATAATTTGTATTTTAAATTGAAATGTTGTTTGTTCCTTGTTAATTCTATTCATTGTTAGTTGAATACAAAATGTTGTATTTTGAAGAAAAGCGTGTCTGTTGTTTGTTTAGTTATAAAGAAAACCCCACAGTTTCAATATATGCTTTTTGACTTTCTCTTTATCCCTCCTCATGACATGAGCTATCCTCACGTTTCAATAACTAAAACTCAGTAGGGATGTTTTCTATCCCATCCGCGCTTGTACCATATAAAGCGAACGGGTCTCCAGTCTGACCATTCACTGTTGACTCGTCAACCTACGAAGATGCCTTCCAAACTAGCTAAACTCAACGAAGCTTACGTTCAATTGCATCGTGTCAGACTAAACCTGATACCAAAGTCTGAAGAGATAGAGAATGTCAGAATGATCTCTATAGCCCAAGACCTCATAGAGAATGTCTTTAGAGAGGAAATTGAGAAAGAAAAAGAAGAATGGACTGAGAAATACAGACTTCAAAAGAGGCAAAGAGAAGAGCAGTAACAGCATCAGCAACAACAACAATATTAGCAACAAGAACCAGACAAAGGATTTGTGGACTGTCGAATAGACACCAAAGACTTCTCTTTCTCTTTTCGCAGAAGCAGACCTTATCGTGTAGGAAACCCTGCTGTCAGAGGGTGTTGCAATCTTAGTAAAATTCAGCAAAGATTGCCATTACTCTTCGTCAATAAAAACAATCAGCCCTTTTCAGGGCTACCCAAGACTCTCGAAAAGATATACTGCTTTCATTTGCCAAACAAATTTAAACTTTTAGAAGTGTGACTATAAACACTTCAATTTTTAGGGGGTCAGTAAAACAAAACGAAACAAACAAAACCCACCCTTTTTCTCTCTGTCTTGTCAACAACATTCAAAAAATTCTGTGTTCGAAAGTCAAAAAAGTTAACGTGAGAACTTCTTTTAAGTCTGCGCGTTTCATATCATGGTAAAAAATTAGCGGATGTTTTCCATCAAGTCCGTCGTCCAAGGATATAAACGTGAGCATACGTCAGACTAGCTACCATTGTGGACTCGTCAACATTTTAAAAAATGAATAGTAGTAGACTACAAAAACTTTCGGAACTCCAAATGCATCTGGAACATGCCAGACGTCTCCTGGACGAACTGACTATGGAGGCTTACAAAGAAGAAGTGAAACTTAAGGAAGAGGAG
>JAEAOA010000689.1:0-21105 GCA_016746295.1 Potamilus streckersoni | reverse complement strand
ATATATATATATATATATATATATATATATATATATATATATATATATATATATATATATATATATATATATTCCTACACATTTGTAGGCGTCTAATTATCTTCTTTTAATTTATTTAATAGATCTTGATTCTTATTCATTATGATTTAGCAGCTTTCTTCTTAAATCATCTATCACAACAGCTGGTTCCTATGTGAAGAATATATACTCATTTCCGCGAAGCGATGCATCTGCTCTCAGAATCGTGGCATTCTTATCACTGCCGGTCAAAGCACAAGTTGATGCCAAAAGAATATCTGTAAATTATGATTTTGACAATAACAGCCAATAAATTCAAGTGATTACTATTCCTTATTTTAGATGAAAAGGCCATCACGAGAGTATAGAGTGTAACAATCCACTAAGGGATATGCATTATTGCAAGTTTCCTCACAGCATCCGTGTTTGGAACCAAGATTTCGTGCTCAGAGAAAATTGCAAATAGTAACGGTCCAACTCCCATACCACTATAATAACAAATGACAAAAAGAGGCGATATTTATTACTACATTCAAATTCACGTCCTTTTTCCAAACATGTGCCGATAACATGTAGAATACGGACATTTAAATCATTGAGAACAACATCCCTGCTGGGATGCAAAGCAGTCTTTTATGAATTTTCATGTTAAAGGTAGCATCTTTACTAGGATATTTGAAGTTCTTTGTGCGGTAGATATCAACACATACAGCTGGTTCTTTTCACGTTGACTAACTTACATCAAAGATACATGCATCGGTGCTATAAAGTATCGTATTAAATTGAATATGCGTGCTCAGAACCAACATCTGAAGATATGCATCTGCGCCCAGAACCATGACATTCTAATCAATGTGTATCACTATACAAGTTGATATCAAAATAAATATCTGCAAATTATGAGATTTTACACTAAGCACCCGTCAATTAAAAAAGTAATAGTCCTTGTTTTAGACAGAAAGGATATGACAACAGTATGTATAGATGGGTAATAATCCACTTAAGTCAATCCATTACCATAAGTTTCAAATATCGTCCACTCCAGGAACAAAAACCACTTGTTAAAAGAAAATTATAAATAGTACAGATCCGTCTCCTATACATCTATTATGATTTGAAATTCTGGCGTTGTTGTTTTTACACGTTTTCTATCATAACCTTCTTCTCGAGTCTAGTTACGAGAAGGTAGAAAGTTCAGCATTCATAAGAATAAGGTGTCACTTATGATGGTGTAGATACGGTTACATCATTTTGTGGGGAATGCTTTGGCTACGAGAAGGTACCAAGCATCTGTAAGAAATAGACATCATACTCTTTTGAGCCTGGAAACGCACTTTATTCACACACACACACACACACACACACACACACACACACACACACACACACACACACACACACACACACACACACACACACACACACACACATATATATATATATATATATATATATATATATATATATATATATATATATATATATACATATATATATATATATATATATATATATATATATATATATATATATATATATATATATATATATATATATATATATATATATATACATATATATATACATATATATATATATATATATATATATATATATATATATATATATATATATATATATATATATATATATATATATATATATATATATATATATATTCTAAAGATACAACATGTAAATTTATTTATGTTGAAAATACATACAATACATATTACAATACTTATTAAATAGTTCTTCCACAATCTAGTATTTCATTTGTCCATTCATTTTTCTGTATTTTTGAATACAAGTGATTTAAACATTCAAAGAGCCTAAAATTCAATAACTGTAATAAATGTATTTTATTTTATTTATTGTAAGGTAAAGACCTGAAAAAGATCTGTGAATGTTATACTTATTATTTAAAGAATATATATTTATTCTCAATTAAATTATAACATGAAGCTAGCAATTATTTCAAACAAATACTAATGAACAGCGAAGATGTAAAATATTTCATTACATTATGATTGTGGAAGAAGGGAACTCAATAATATTATATTATAAATACAATGAACATCAATTCAGTAAAATGTTAAATCAGTAAAATATTTCATAGTAGAAAAGAGAACTCACTATTACATTATATTAATGAAATAAAAATAATTCAGAAGAATACCACAACTCACTATAAAATCTTTAACTTCTAAAAGCGAGTATAAAGCATAATTTTCTTACCTGTAAGAAATAGACATGATACTCTTTTGAGCCTGGAAACGTACTGAGAATAAAGCAGCTCAAAGCCTTTTTTATATTCTGGAAGCTGCCTGATCACGAGTGCTTCATCCAGTCTCAAAAGATGTTTGTCTACAAATCACGCGTGCTTCTTGCGTGCTAGCGAAGGACAGCTTTAACTTTATATCAAGTTTTTTTTTTGGGGGGGGTAGAGTGTGTGTGTGTGTGGACGGTATTTTTCCGAAGTAACGACCTTTTGGATCATACATTGTCCATAACCTTCCATTAGCGAGTGATCATTCACAACGTGAACTTAATTAATTTAATTAATTCCCTAGGGTGATTATCAATTACTTTGTTCCCAACATCACAACGCAATTTAATAAGGTTTTATTGATTGAATGGTGAGATAAAACATTATTCGGCTTCTATCCGATGGTAAGCTATTGAACTGGCTTATTAATTAGGCTTTTTCCATTACCAAGTGAAAGCTGAACAATAATAAATGCTTAATCTAAATTCATTTCAATGTCCTTATTATATTCAGGATATGAATTATTGATTGGGCCACGCTTCTCCTACACTCCAAATCAATATCAAAGCACTATCTTAAATTTGGATGTTTTTGTCTTCCAATAACTAGAGACTTCAATATGTTGTACACAAATTATTATTTTCGTTTCTTTCTTTTAAAATTGATATCTTGATACATCTATTTGAACAAATGACAAAGACAACAAGAGCTTTATTGCTCCATGCATAGTGAAGTAAATTTTCCATTAATGTGCTGATGATATGTGGAAAACGAGTATTTACGTCATCGGTGATAGCATCCTTGCAAGCGTCATCGATGATAAAATCACCGCTGGAAACAAACAGAACTTAAAAACTGTATTATCATGCCATTATTCGCATCTTTAGTAGGATATCTGAAATAGAGTGTTCAGTATAAATTTTTAAATTTCACACATTTTTTTCATTCTTCTTCTTGTTGCTTCACTTGCGTCAAAGATTCCAGGACGTGTGCTCCAAAATACTGTATCAATTTTTAGCATCCAAGCTCAGAACCAACTTACACATTTGTATTTGTAAATGCCTGAGAAAAATATATTGTGCTTGCTTCCCGCACATTGCATTGGTACTAGTCAAATTATTTCCATTACAATCGTTTAGCAACTCATGTTCATTTGATAATAATAATAATAATAATAATAATAATAATAATAATAATAATAATAATAATAATAATAATAATAATAAAAATAATAATAATAATAATAACGGATGAAAAATTTAGCTCAGTAGGCCTACTTTATTGCTCGGGTGCAGGAATCTCTGATGTAAATGAAACAACCTGAAAAGCACGAACAGTATGGAATTTGTTGATTTATGCAGGACACATAATTTTACATATCTTATTCAACATGTTACCTAGAGCATATTATTAGGTCACCAGCGGAGAAGTTATCCTCGATAAGGTTAACATTTCTGTTCTACATGTTGTAGGCACATAATTTGTCATATTTTTCTGGAATATGTATGAGTATCGTAGCTCTATTTTTGTCTAATTTTATTTCACCGGAAAATATTGGTTATAGGCACGTATGTTATAAGGAAACTTGCAGGAATGAACATACTTCGGTCTATTGTTACATTATATATCCTCGTGATACGATTTTGTGTCTAAAAAAAAGGACTAGTCGTTTAATTTACCGGTGGTTTGTGTCAGATGGTTATTGTGAGAAACAGTTCTACTAATTTTTATTTTGTCATGAACTTGTGCTGTGGGAGGCAGTGTTAAGAAGGTCGTGGTTCTTAGCTCAGATTCACCGTAGGAACTATTTCATGGGAGTAACAATTTAAGAATAAAGTTGCTAAATTGCAATACCTGAAGATGAAGAGATGTTAACTGATATACATTGAGATAATATGACGTGTAGAGAAATGTAAGAAAGCAACTACATATGACTTAGGCATTTAAAAAGAGAAATATATAAATTGGTTCTGAGCATGGATGCTAAAATTGATACGGTACTTTATAGGCCAGGCGCATAAAGTAGTAGATGATATGGAGAGTTCTGGTCTTAAAAGACCTAAAAAGCCCCAAACAAGTACAACCGAACACCCTGTCCACACCCCCACGATCATCATCTTGTGGATGACCCAAACATATGATACAATATCATCATTCTTTGTGAACTATCTCATACGATAATATATTCGACGATCGTACTTGTTTGGGACTTTTTAGGAGTCTCTGCTCCATAACCCGTTATTTTCCCTCCTAATGTGACTGTCAAAGTTTCAAATCTTGTCCCTGATGATCAATGTTTCCACTGTTGATATCAGAAATATTTCATCATCGCGATAGTAGAGATTAAACTTTACTTTACCGTTCACACAGCGACGAGATTCGAACAAATCTTTCATTTGCAGCTTGTGAAGAGGATACTTTTGTCGCTCAAATATAATTTTGATCGATCGAGATTGATGGTAAATTTAGTATATTTCTGTTGGCTGATCAGAACGTGAAAGATTTTAAACTCCGATGATAGCTTCTGGATCAGCTGTTCGAGGTCATCGAAATATCCGCTGTTATCAGATCTGATGAGCGACAGCTTTAGCTTTTCACGAAGTGTGGCAAAAATATCCCTGATGTTTCATTACGAATTTCAACTGTCAACGGTTTGCCGTCTATCGTTAGAAATTTGATCTTACTATTGTAGCTATCTGACTGTCACATTTTCAAACATTATTTATATTGTTCACACAAAATTTCATACTTTCTTTGATACTTATTTTCATACCTGCTAACTCAGTATATTGTCGATAGTACGCAACTCGCGTATTAAATAATCCATATCATATTTTATACCTCGTAAGTAAGATATTATCTGATCGAGTAATTTTTGTAGGTGATACTGGACGTTTTGAAAGCATGTTTTTTAGTAGTGAGTCGAGGGCTGATTTATTTTTTACACGCTGTTGCAAGAGAAATACCAACTTCGAATATGATTAACAAAAAATGGGTTTAATGATGTTCTGATTGAAATTATACCAGATCCGATCAGCAACAACGGTAAACATAACATAATCAGGAGTATATTGTTTTAGTATTTGTAACATTTTTTCACGCACCAAAGTTTTTATAATAATATTTTGTAATATTACATTAGCGCGTCCACATGTTTTGGAATTTTATCCGAATTATGATTAAAATTCATTATACTACAGAGGATTGATTAAGTAATTAATTGTGGTGTTTTGGCTACAAATTCCAGCCACCACCAATAAGACTCCGCGGTTAATCTTCTATCAGAGGCTATCAGCATAAAGTTTCGTCGGCATCTTTGCTGATGCCATGGAAAGGTTGTAAATGTACCAAACTTTGCAGAACTAAAAACGGACAGCCTATACACATTAGTGACCTCCACGGTATGTTTGAGAGTTATTTTGCTGTGAACATGTTGCAGATTCTGATGCTACTGGTACACAATATATGTTTGTGCGGGAATTTTAATCAGATTCGTTTATTCAACGATATTAGGTATCCCACTGACAATATCATTGATTTTTGTGTTGTTACGACCCTATAGTTCAATTGTGTATGTTAAGGAATGAATTCTGTATAAATATTTTTATTTCATTTTATTTCATTAAATGTAATTATTAATATGATTATATTAATATCAGTCTAATATGTTGTTGAAAAACATCGTGTTTACTTGAGTCGTAAATGTGACTCATGTGAGCACGTGCTGTGCATGATGGCAAATTCATTACAAGTAAACATTCAGGAATAGCCATGAAAATGATTGGCTGATACTTGGTCAGATTTTCATAATGTCCAGATGTCTTACATAATTGAATGCGTCTTCCGTGCGCGTGTAATTCAAATAACGTATTAGCTTCCTTTATATACTGAGGCATTTTGTAAGTCGTAGTCGAGAGTCATACAAAGTCGTATAGTCGTAAAGTCAGTTGGAGTTTATTGTAACATCTTAGATTTTTACAACTTCTATTACCTTAAAAAAAGGTATTTTTGGGCTAGAAGAAGTCTGTTCGTATGTCTACGTAGAACAACATGTTTTGTTAGAGGAACTAATTTTACTTAGTTTTTCTGAATAATTATTTCCCTGGACAACAACATTACTGATTTGACATTTTTCGAAAAATAGTCTAAATTGGAAAAATACAACACAAGCCATGCTGTATTGTGTAAATTCTGGAATTTTCTGTTAGCCTTCGTCTGACGTGGTCATCCGCCATTTGGACCGGAATTAAACTTCAGACTGTGTTTATAACTTTTTACAGGACTTATGTTTCTATTTTGAACAAACAATTTGGATCATTTCTGTAAACCGTAAGTCTTTAACATATTTACATTTTTCATGTTTTTAGGAAAATAAATTATTTTTGTTAAAATTTACAAAGCTTGTTGTCTTTACTCTTTTTTATGTTAATTTGAACGAGCCGATACGTAACAGTGTTTATATCAGCGAGTTTTATGTCAACAGTTGGTAGACTTCGAAAAGAATTCGTTAATTGTTCTGTTCAAGTTTCTGTGAAAGTTCATAAACAGTTGTACGTGATTAGAAAAACCAGTCTCAAACGCTGCCACCCCATGAAGTTGTTATTGGAACTTATTTATCATCGACATATTTCTTCGTTGCAGCATCAAAATCACACTCGGGTGTTCTAAGATTATTGATGCCATTATTGTTCATGTTGAGAAATGTTCATAGCACCGCGCATAGATACGTACTTTGATTCCTGATCATCGGCGCATTTTTTGTTACGGCATCGTCATCTGCGGTTCGGGCTCTAATGTATGTAATTTTATTTTGGTTCATGATGATGTTACCTGTGAATTCAACACCAGCTTTTTTGATGTAATCGTTAACCGACCTACCGGATTCTTGTATTTTACCTTGGTCGGCAAAAGTAACGATATTATTAACAACCGCAGTAGGGTTTCGTACGAATATATCTGACAGTTGCACATTACTTGTCTTTAATCGTCATTGTTTGTCCTGGTAATACGCAACGTCGTTTTCATCTACGCTTGTTAGATTGAACAAATTATTTATCTCATTTCTGAGCTGAATAAGAGTTGCATATCCAAATAAGTTACCTTGTTGACCTTCGGTCGATGGATCTCCTAATGTTGTTCCAAATTTTGTAAAGTAGCTATCGTCTTACATAAAATTTTCCACGAAAGTCGGTTTAATATGACATAAAATATATAACAACCACAGCTAAGATATTAAATTTTGATACCGAACGATATATTCATTATAAACATAATAACGAACTTCCAGATTGTCATTATCTTATTGTGGGTCTTACAGGATCGGATAAAACAAATATTATTAAATCTTTTGCTCAACGATAACTTTAACTATGATCACGTATATATTTACACTATTAATCCGCAACTGGATAAATACGAATTACTCGGCCAGTACAACGATAAACCTCGTGATCAACTTGGCGTTGGCAATGATACAGTTTTGAAAAGACAACCAGGAGAACTGATTTCAGTGAACGAATTTTATTCGTTCTAGCATAAAATAATTGTTTTCGACGATATTCAAGAAGGAGGTGAAAAAGATTAGATCTTAGTTTTCATTATCGCGTGACAAAAAATGTAATTCGGTTTATCTTGCCCAAGGCTTTAATAACGTCGATAATTTATCAGGCGAAATACTGGTTGTTTTATATTATTTCTCGGACTGGACAATATTGACCTGATAAATATTGCAAGCGATTAACGCGGTAATGTCACGAATGGTAATCTTATCGAATTATATCATTGAGAAACCAAAGACAAATACAATTTCTTTATATTTGACAAGTTAGCTAGTGAGCAATCCGACTAAAATGTTTCATTGTCTAATCAATCCCTTTTTAAAGGCGAATTTTATAGCGCGTATAGAAAATAATGGACTAGCATCAACAAAGAATTGAATTACTAAAGAAGTTTCTTAAAAACCTACCAGCTTTTAAGAAAAAAGTGGAAGAAGCTCGGCATGGGCAAGATCAAACAGAGGAAGCAACTGCTAAACCTTTTAAGCCCGTTACTGAAGCAGCCATTGGCAAACAAACAAATATATACACTATCCCCAGATGAGCTTAAGTATTAAAGGAAAATGGATTGTTTGGTTTACTCTGAGAAAGATCGAAAGAAGTGAGTAAAAAATTGCAGAAGAAATTGTCAGACACATTGCTGATTCTGCTGCACGAAATGCCGAATTTGACTTGTTAATAAACAATCCTCTTTCACTTCTGAACGCAATTGCGCGACTGACGGTTAATCCGACCAGGTTGAGAAAGTTAATAGATGACGTGTCGGAACAAACTAAAGAACTAGCTGGGGAACAAATATAAAAACCGAGATTACTGTAGAAATGATTCCTATTGATAAGCAGATAATAGGTTATAGAAAAAAGCTTGAGAAAAAAATCTGGAAACGAGTTTAATAAGTTTGTTCACAAATATTTGACGAAAAATAAACTTGACGATTTTAACAACATTCGAAAATAGAGAGGTGACGATTACAACAAAATGATGAGTTTTGACGAGTAAAATTGAGGATCTTTCATTAACTGAAGAAGTGCTAAAAGAAGCTAGCACATACGAAGAAATGCGTGATGCGATTCATAGAATGAGAGACGGAGTTATTGATAAGATATTAGGTAGAACAGTTGATCGATGCCGAAATAAGCCAGAAGGTTATGGTAAAAATTGGAATTTTAAGAGGTTGCTTAACGAGTGAGAAAACAAGTTAAAACATTACCAGGAGGAAACCACTGGATGTGGAGTTAAAGTGTTTACATCAAACGCAGACGTAGTCGAACGATTTATTTTGTCGATATCACCCAAAGAAGCTGGTAATGAAAGCGCAGAGATTGATAATGATATTGTTAATATACTAAATCATCTAAGATCGAGCGGATTACTTTTATCAGACGAGTACGAAGTTTTACAGCTTCATTTAATTTAATCGAGACGTTTTTATATAATGTCAACCACATTATTACTCGATCATCGCAGACAACGTGGAACAGCAAAAACTTTTCTGTGTATTACAATCCGCCGATTCAAATAGATTCAGAAAAACAGTATGAGACTGGATTAATTTCCTTTACAGTATGGAATTCTGTCTAACGTAAAAAGAGAAGTCAATGACGAAATTTTATTTCATACAATTGATAAGTTGTCAGGCGAGGTGCAGCATAAAATACTTGAAATTCCATAGGAGCTTATAATATCGCTGATTTAAACGAAACGATAAAAGAAAATATGAAAAAGAGAAGATAAACCCTGATAAATTTGAGTTAATAGCGAATTACAACACGTTACGAGCCAGGATAACAATGATAGATGTAATAGTTTTGTATCACAAACAAGTATCGCACCAATGATAGGATTTCATCATAGAACTTTCCTTGATGGTAAACTAGCTGTTACACACGATAATAGTAAATGTAACTGACATAAACACAATATTAATCAATTGCGTTTGGATCTTACTCAGCCCAGGGCAGTAAACGATAAACGATATATAGATTTTCGCCAGACGTTCGGCCAGAATAGATCATGCAAATTAGTCCTTGTCAGGTTACTTATTATCCGATTAATCTTGAAAATCAAATCACAAGTATCAGAAGGCAACTCACAGACCAATCGGTTAGATAAATAGATCTTAACGAAATAGTCACATATTACTTACAATTGCAAGCAGCAGCATGATCAATTTTGTGAAAATACATTTTATAGACGAAGATGAGATGAGAAAAATGTTATAGAAGAAAAATTGCAGGTGGGTCTTTTAGAAACGTATTTACTAACATAGCTGAGAATATACCAGGATTTTGCGCGAAAAGTAGCACTTGGCGCAGATAAAGCTTTCACAACGGGGTCAGCTTCTTCAGCGTGCACTGCAGTAGGACAAAAGATTGTCGATATTAGTGGCCCTTCCGCATCGGAAACTAAACGAGCGTTATCAGATGTTGCACCAACAGCGTAAACAAAACAAGCTATGGTAGCTACAACAACAAAAAATTATCACCGCGTGGTAAAAATAGTACGTAAACTTGTAAAGAATACAACACCAACGATCCCTGCTGCCTTTTAGTCGCAGACGATAATTTTGTGTGCACGAAGACAAATTCCTTGTGATTTTTTGTAGCGGTTAAAAATAATGTCTTATAAAACTATCTCAATCATGCTAAAGAATACAATTCTTTTGACGCCGAACGGAGTTCGAATACGTCGAGAATATGGACAAAAACTCGAACCGAATAAAGCTGGAATTAGGACTTTTAATACACAACGAGGATTGTTTCTATTCCAGCTTAAAACAGTGTCAGAAATGGCCAAATATTAACTGCAATAGGTGGTGATATTGTAGCTGGTGTAGAAATTAAACTCATTAACAACGGTTGGAGCTTGTTTAAAAGTGCACGATATCAACTGGTCAGTCAATCAATACACTTGTCTAAGGAGTACAATACTTAACATTATTTCGTTTAGTGATGATTACACTAGATCAGTGGCTACAAACATGATGTGGTTTAAATATACTTTAGTCAGGACAACTGCCTCTGGAAAGTTTATTTCAAGCGATGCTTTTATACACTACGCTAATGATGTTACAGATACTGTAATTATTATATATTTTCTTCGAGCAAATGTAACAAAATTTGCTATAGCCGCACCAGCTGCAGCCTACGTAAAGCCGCATGTGATCAAATTTTTTTCTATATGCTTATATGGGCAACAATTAACGGCTCCTAAAATGTCGTTGATTTGTCAATTTGTCCCTATATATTCATACGGACTACAATTAGCGGCTCCTACAACTATTAGCGTCTCCTACTACAATTAGCGGCTCCTAAAACACTTTTTATAATCTTCGGCTAAGTTAAAAGAATCACAATTATCAACTCCAAAAACATCTGAATCACAGTCTACAAATTACAATCACCGGCTCCGTCAACAATAATGCCGCTTCTTATTATATACAGCTCATCATTTCATTCGTTTTTAGTTAGGTTGTATGCCTTTAAAAAATCACAATTAACGGCACCAAAACATCTGAAGCTCAGTCTGCAAACTACAATCACCGACTACTTCAGGTGGCGCTCTATAGTTTCGTATTTAGCATAGGGTTAGAATTTTAAAAAAAAAGAATTTCCCCGAATTTCATCACTAGTTATACTGGCTATTTAAAAAAAAACTTTGTATATCTTAGGTATTGTTTAAATAATTTTTAATTCCATTTATTTTGGTGTATGATTGATGGGTGTAATATGGGTTATAGAGTATACAGCTTGGCCTTACTCCAGATGTGCATCTTTCAAAAAAGTGCTAGCTCTACTTGCTCATTTTCATTTCTCGAACTTTAGGGATAAATTGTAAAAAATAATAGCCGATAACTTTTTATTACATTTTATGTATTTGGTAATTCTTTCATAGCACTTTTAGAAGTTGTTATTGTCTAGTTTGGCAAAATTAATTTTCCCTATTTTAATAGCTGCCAAGGATAGTGTACGTTAGACAAATTCAGGGTGATGTTTGGTGCACAAGGGAGCAATCATTTTAGTTAGTAGTTTGCTAAGATCATTTAAAATTTCCAAAAGTAAAATATCCAAAGAAATTTCAGCCACATTACATGAAAGTAGCATATAGGTATGTACATATTCTCTCCAATCTGCATGTTTAAAATGCAAACAACTTCACCTTACATACATCACGCTCTCAAAAGTACATAAAAGCTGGTGAGTGCTACGTTAACAGTAACGCCGCTGATAATTTTGAACTTTGGCTTTACTACCAAACGAGATCTTAACTCAAACATGAGAGCTACTAAACTACAATCTGCGGTTCCTCAATAGTGACGCCGCTGATAATTTTGAGCTCCGTTTTTACTACCGAACCGAACGAGATTTAAACTCATAAACGAGATATTAGTCACGTGCTTTCAATATTCGGGATATTACCATCTTATCCGCATCAGTGTTTTCGTTGTATCGATATAAGTTTAACATTTGTTCTATTTCAAATTTTTGTTATTTCAAATAGCCGTTTTTCTTGAGTAGCCACTCAAGGTGTCTATTAACTTGATTAGTATTTAACATTGTTACTATATATTTTCATTAGCCTAATGATAAATATTACCTTGCGTTTTTCACTGCAAATATTTTGCTATCGCCAACAAGTTATCATGTATTTGTACAATACTAGACAGTCACAAACCTCTAAATTAAGTATCTGATGTGGTGGGGGGTAGGAAACTTATTACGGGATTTATAAACGGGGTGAGAGGAAGTAACCACAACATGAGAACTTGCAGAACTCAGCAGAGTTAAAATTCAATGTAGAAAGTATATATATATATATATATATATATATATATATATATATATATATATATATATATATATATATATATATATATATATATATAATTTATTACAAACATTTAACATTTATGATTTTTTTGCGATATATTTTTAAAAAGAATTACTGTGCTCAGAGATTAAGTATTCAGCTTTGTTAAGGCATGAGTATAATAAAATTACACTGATTGGTCAGTGCATGCGATGTACAGTAACTGGTTGAACTTGAATGTCTTAAAATATTGCTTATAAAAAATATAGACTGCATAGCCAACAGTGGCAGATAAGGCCTTCCCACTGCAAACGTTTCCTATTGCACTAGTTTTACAATTTGGGTATTGTGAGTCTGCAACAAAGTCAGCATGTCTTCTACTACTAGAGTAATAAGTACAAAATATTTGCAAGTTCGGTGAGGATATAGATTTATATTTTAGAAACCTGAAAACAACTTTTATAACCATTACATATTTATGTATTTAAAGATAATTTTAAAGAAATATTTCAACCAACATAGATATCTTGGCATTGTGCTGTTCATATTTCTATAAAACCATGTGATTTCAGGCCCTCTGTGGTATCTTTGCTAATTGTTTAAAATTTACACTTTTATTAGGTGCAATGTAACAAATACGGTTTAAAAGTACAGCAAGGTGGAGAGGGTATACCTATTTTGATTCACATAAACAGTATGATAGTTACAGAACAATTATGAAATTTTGCTTAAGTTTCAAAATTTCGAAAATAGTGCAGGTAATGAAAACAGTTTAATAAATTTACGTATTTAAAACAGTTATAAGTTGAACTCCTTGCAAGGAGCAAATCAACAAAATCAGCTGTACCTTCCACAACATCAGTTGATGATAGTTTGGTGAGAAACTTTATTGATATTTAATGAATCCTGAGAAAGTGTATCACATTCTTATGCGAGTTTATTTCTTTTTCACATTGTATATTCATTCTACATGCCATATATATATATATATATATATATATATATATATATATATATATATATATATATATATATATATATATATATATATATCTATGTGTGTGTGTGTGTGTGTGTGTGTGTGTGTGATTCTTGAAAATTATTGCTGCTGAGAACTGAAGAATTCTGTTTGATCTTAAACATAATTAATAGATTTCACATTCTCTGTGTAATTCTTCAATCTATATATGGTATATGGCTTTTAGTGCAGCTTAACCATGTTCCTCTCAGTCACGAAAATGTCATTTGGCACTGGATCTGAAAGATAAACACTCTTTCAGTCAGGCATTAACAATAACGAAAAACCGATTTTGTACAGAATTTCTCTTTAATTTACTAATTGTAGCAAAACTCTGTACATTAATATAGATCTTTGGTTCCCAACATCGAATCACATTTTGAAGGATTTTGTTACCATTTAGCAGCATCATGACAAATAAGTGAGGAAAATATTTAACATGAAAAGAAATAGTTGATATTTCTTTTTTTATATTGTTTCTTATCCTTCACGTTCTGACATTCATAAAAAAACTTTTGAAACATTGAAAACAGCCTGCAGACCAATACTACTATCTTCACAGACCTTCTAGATTTAAACAAAAATGGTTAGGGAAACAAAATTTGTTTTAGTCATCTTCTGTGGAGCTTTGAAAACTTGATGCAGCAGCTTAGCCATGGAATCAGCTCCATCTAAATTATGAATTTTTAACCTCCTAAAGTGTCAGCAGGAGTAAAATTAATTTGTGTGCACATTCTCTGATAACAGAACATTTTCAGTTTTAAATATATGAAATTTCATTAAAGCCATAAAAGCCAAACTATGAAATTAATTGCAGCTTAATGCCAAACTGCCAGTCACTTTGATGTGCGTTGCTTATCTTACAAACAAATAATGATATATGTGTATTTTCAAAATCAGAGATCACCGAACAAGTCAACAACATATTTTATCCTTGGAACTGCTTTATGTTTTCAGATAAATTTCTAAATCCCTGCTAAATATGTGACTTATTCCAATCTGGCAAAGAAATACAAGCAACAATTTACATTACGTTTATACACCCCTACAAAAAGAAGGCTTGGAAATTAAGGTCATACCCCTTTTACAGATTTTAGTCATTGCTCTTTATGTCTTTTTACATGAATAATTCAAGTTGAAAAAGAAAAATAACTGGATGTATATGTACATGTATAATTTGTGTTATTTCCCTGTGGACACCTCCAAGGAAGATAATTCATTGTTCCCTTCCATTTTCATTTGGATATGACTTAGAAAAAAAGAAAAAAATATTTAAATTCTATTTCCCGTATTTAATTCATAAAAGCAAGAAATTAGTCTTCGTAAAAACTTTTATCTCCCCAGCCACTCTTGTAGTAGATACTGAAATTATGGCTAAGGCTGTAACTTCGTTTAATTTGGAGTAACAAGGCCTCATGATTTCAATTCAGACCACTGAAATGTGTGATCTTTAATATGTTCACATGAGTAAATAGTTTTCAAAATGCACAAGCCATTGAAAAGTTGCAACATGGACAAGACTGCATTTAACCACTCTGAACTACAGCTATGACAATGACCTTCAAGGTTTCTGGGTTTGAGACTATGCAACAAATGGCCTTTTTCATATGACCAACACCACCAAATATTCTTGTGTCATTGAAAGTTACAGCATGGACAAACATGTGACAAGCTTCATTTGATCTTTAACATAATGGAACATGGGCATCCAGAGCTCAGACTTGTATGTGAGATACCACCATGTTGATATAAATATTCCACCAAATATGATTGCAAACCCATGAAAAAGTGGCTTCTTAACATTTCAGATGAAATGTTATTGTTTATGAATTGTTATGTTAATAGATTTTTGAGTGGCTGTCATAACGAAATGGAAATTTATTACGGCAGTTAAATTTCAGCAACTCTTTTGGAGATATGTTGGTGAAATTTTTAACAGTTTTAGAGCTCAGGGGACTGCATCAAAGTGTGTTGTAACATCAATTATATGCTGCCAAATAATTATATAAAGATCATGAAATAAATATATCACTCTGTAATGACTAGTAAACAATTCATACAGTGACATTAATATTAATATTTGTGTGCAAGAACATGGAAGCTTTATACTTTTACTTACATTCAGCTATACAACTCATTTTCAAGCTAGAGGTTGTTATTTATAAAAAATTGTCTGTACCGTATTTGCCGTATACGTTGCGACACCTTTGTTTTGGGGCATCATAAATAAATTCAAAAAGTACATTTTTGTGCACTGCATCTTTTGTCACACAGCTAGTTTACCAGTCATAAATGTGTGTTTGTGTGTGTGTGTGTGTGTGTGTGTGTGTGTGTGTGTGATTCAGATTTTTAACGTAACTTTAACAATTTTTCAGTCATATCGCTACGATGTCTGCAGTGTGGTAGTTTATAGTGATGTCTAGCATTGGGGCATCATGCTGCAGACATGTATCATTATGTCCCACCCAGCCACATTATCCTGATACCAGGCCAACCAGTCCTAACACTTACCTCCTAATGCTGAGCGCCAAGCGAGGCAGCTGTAAGTACCATTTTTTGCAAGTCTTTGGTATGACTCGGCTGGGGATCGAACCCACAGACTCTCGCATCCGAGGCGGATGCTCTCACCACTAGGCCACCGGAGCAGTCCCAGACATAATTTAAATCATTTGAAAATTACATGTCGTAAAAATCACTCTAACTGAAATTTTGTATTTTTAAAGCATAAAACTGTACTTGATAAAACTTTTCTATTCACTACAGCATCATCCCAACTATTCTGCACACGTATGATCCATTCTTGTAGTGCATGAATAATATCTTTTTAGGTTTCTTCTTCTTGAAATTATTGTTGGAGGAAACACATCCCCTGAAGTGGAAACTGGAAGGACTAAAGTGTTTTGTATTTTTTTTTATAAATTTGCACCAGTCATGCTAATTCTTACACTTTCAACTCCCATCTTATACCATCCAGGTATGAGATCAAAGTACACTGGAATTTCAGTCACGTTAATTGCCATATTTTCTGCGAAATCATCTTCTCTTCTGGGCAGTCATAAATATATCAAATGATTTTTTTTTCTCCAAATCGTTTGAATCATCAATATCCATGCACAAAGTACTGTATTGTGTCTCTTCAAAAATTGTTTCATTGTTTCAATTTATTTCCGATATTTCTGTGAATACCGGTGAAAAGGAAGCCTAGTTAGCTTACAAATTTGCACACTAAAAAACTAAGTAAGCTTCCATAGATGGTTTGCTTTGTAAAAATATAACCTTTGTACTGATATCCTTTAATGATAATCGTCTTACTTGGCATCTATAGTAATATTAATACAAATGTGAATATCATACACAACAATAACTTGTTTAAAAATACTTTTGATAACCCACGCTAGTGAAAAGATTGAAGTTTGCCTTCAGGTGAATGTATTTTCAAATAATGACAAATAATTATTCTGATTTGCAAGATGCTGTCATATAATTGCTCTGGATTTAATACCTGACATACCTACTATCCTGCAGTTTGCATATTTGTCCCGCAAAATGCCCAAATGTGCCTTTGCATCCCATAAATACGCATTTAGTGTTGAAAATCCACAACGTTGGAGATGAAACATGTCATAAAATGTTATCACCTTTCGTAACAGAAAATTATCAAATGTGCGATGGCTTAAAATAGCCATTGAAATTCTGTTTACAATGAGTTGTTTTTGATTCTGGACCAAATAATTTCATGGCTTCTAAGATGCAATGTGATACTGATCAAAATGATTCAAAATTTGCATTAAAAACGCTCTCAATGTTTTCGTAAGGAATACACTGAGGAGTATGAATTTATAAAGCCAGTAAAATGAAGACAATGCTTTCTGCAACATATGTAACTATGAATTTTGAATAAAGTTTGGATGAATGTTTGAGATACGCAGACATGTTTCACGAAAAAGGCATTCCGACCTAGGAGAAGAATAAGTTAAAGGCTCTAAGAAAATTGTTGCAATTTTTTTCATTATGGGCTAGATCTAGTATGAGTAGTTCTCTGGAATTGGTGACTGCATGGTATGGTCCAAATTCATTTTCTGTGTTGTTTTTTTTCTGGGATATTTATGGAATTGCAGTGACTCAGTATACCAAATGTACCCTAAAGAATCCATATCATCAATATCAGGCACTTTTCATTTTCTGCTTGCTAAATAATTGGACTAAAAGTGATGAAATTGGCAGAAAAGGCGACAAAAATTTACGTGCAGCAACCGATGCCAAAGATTAATGCTGGCAATGCCACATGTATTATTTTATTTATTTCAGTTTATAAGATAATGCCAATAAAAATATAAGCGACTTTAAACCAAAATTTTTGTGCTTTTGTTATATTTTGGAACTCAGAATTAACCGTCTTGTTCGTACATGTACATGTCACATTTTCTGGGAGTATGTTTACTTGCCTGCAGCTCAGAAACAGAATCCTGCAATTTGTATTTTATCACAAACATGAAATTAACAACCGCATTTTCATTTTTGTAAAGTTTATTTTCTGAAAACCAGTCAAACCTGCCAAAATTTGATCGGTTTTAACCAACCGTGTCACTTTGTAATGTAAAGTCATTACCAAATTCCAATTTCCACATGTGGTATGGTGGGCTGTATTAGTGATGCAGATACTGTTTGATAAAAGCTAAATATATAAACACACGAAACTGAAACGCTTACAACAGAGTTCCATCGCATAAAGCGAGGTGTTTAACAAAAATGTATGACGTGTCACCCATATCCGGTTTATGTACAGACAAGACGCTGGGCAGAAGATTGAATCATTACTCATTAATTTAACCAGCTAACTTTTTTAAATATTGTTCAAAATTACAGGTAATCATCAACATTTAAATTCTGTTTATACTGTTTATTGTTTATTTATTTTATTCTATGTTGGATTTGTAGAGGTTGGTGTCACATGTGTTACTTGAGATAACTTTGGACCATAGACATTGGCAACAGCCCGTAATTTCTTCCTTGCAACCCAGAAGCAGCATGATTTTTAAGCAAGCTTGGTTATTTCTGATTGGCTGCCCTCATTTCATACTTATGATAACTTTGAATTACATAATAAACTCTTGTACAAGATTGGTGATATGTTCAGTGCATTGAGACAACATTGTAATATTTATAAGTTTTATAAATTACTTGTTACTCTCGTATTGTCTTGTGCTTATATTTTGTTTCTGAAACAGTAAATTATTCGAAAGTCTAATAAATTCTCTGGCAATTTCATCAATATAGTAAATATAAATTATTTTGTTTCTGAAACAGTAAATTATTCGCAAGACTAATAAATTCTCTGGTAATTTCATCAATATAGTAAATAGAAATTACTATAAGTAGTAATTTGAAATGATTTTAAATTTTGAAAAGGACATGAAAGTGGAATTGACATAGAGCTATATCAATTGACCAAAGGTCAATAAATGTTGAATTCGTATTTCTTTTAAAAAATATGACACACTTAATTTTCAGTTAGGTCAATATGTTTGTTAACTCCAATTATATTACTTTATATATTGTTACAGTTTCAGGATAGTTATTAACATGATAAGAAAATCAGATTGACTTGCTGAAAAAAAAAGCTTTTTGAGCCAATACAGACTGAACTAAGTTTAACAACATGTGAATCTGCAAACGAACCTAAGTTGTCAGCTGGAGTGAAAAAGAATCAAAGGTACAAGCAACATTTAAAAGATCTCCTTCGATAGAATACTTCCCGGGAATGGGAGATTCAGCGTCTGAAAAATTACTAGGCAAGTCTGACACCTGAGCAAAAAGAGCTTGAGCGAAAACAACAAGTAGGATAGCTGAATGGAAGAAACGGCAAAAATAAATGGGAAGACCACTTCAAGATCCAAAAACTCAGACAAGAGCATGTGAACAAGAAAGATGAGAGAAATACCGGCTTAGGCAACAGGGATATAGGGCTGGATTTGCACAGTAACTGCAGAAGAGAGGGTGGATCACTAGGAAGAAACTTCAACAGGCAGAACACTTTAGTTAATAAGGAAACTACTCAAAGATCCATAGCTGTTTGCAGAAGTGATTGAGGAAGTTGTTGTGACATTGCGGTTTACTTTTCCATACAAAATAGGCTCTTCAGTTAAAACAAACATACACCCAAGATCGGCAAGACGCGAAATTGATTTTTCAACTGCAGTTCTGGATGAAGTTATTAAGAGCTATCAACAACAAAAGACGTGTAAGACTTCTGCTTACAATGTCAAACGAGCTGCCTTGGCAAAACATCTGTTGAAGGCTAACAAAGGATTAATCATCAGCTACATACGAAAGAAGTATGATCTCAGTTTCCATTATATAACAAGTGTAAGAAAAATTTGAGCGCAATATGTCAAGCAGTGTCACGAAAACGAGATGACATTTCCAGATGTGATCTCTCTCCAGCAGGACCCATGCTCCGAGAAGATATATGAAAAATATATTAAAAAACACTAAAAGATTCATAATATGCATTTTGTGGCGGAGACAAAGATAGAGATATCATTTTCAAGATTTGCAAAATGTCTGCTCATGGAGATCAAAGGATTGACACCTTCATTTGACATAAAACAAAATGAATAACAGCTGCTGTGAGTACTGTGCAAATACAACACTGAAGAAGGATGCCATCAACAACTTTCTGGCAGCAAAGAGACTCCATTGCCTGATGCTGCCTTCAATAGTTGCAAAGAGTGATCTGAACTTATGTGACAAGGAAATAAATATGCAAGGTTTAAAGAGCACAGACAGAAAATGTTCCAACTGTGGATTTAAAATAGTCAGATATAAGAGTAGTAGATGAAAAGGCTGATTCTGGCGCAAAAGTTATCCCCATCCTCAAAACAAATACAAATTACTTCTCTTAAGACCTTAAAACACCAAAGTTTTTCACCCACCCACAAAAACTAAAGGCTGATTCTAGCGCAGATATAATTGTATAAGGTAATTACCTCTCTCAGTAGATGAAAAGGCTGATAATTGTATAAGGTAATTACCTCTCTCAGTAGATGAAAAGGCTGATAATTGTACCAGAACGGTGCAGGTCAGTTCACAAGTAAGTGATATTATATCTCATCACCAATGATTAATGTTTCAACTGATGATATTAAAAATATTTCATTATCATGGTGATAGAGACTAAACTTTACTTTACCGCTCACATGACGACGGGACTCAAACAAAACTTTCATTTCTAGTTTGTTTAGAGGATATTTTTGTCGATAAAATATACTTTTGACCGATCAAGATCAATTGTAAGTTTAGTATATTTTTGTTGACTAATCGGATCATGAAAGTTTTTTAATTCCACTAACATCTTTTGATACAATTGTTCGATATAATTGAAATACACACTGTTATCAGATCTGATGAGCGAAAGTTTTAACTTGTCACGGGTA
>JAEAOA010000688.1:70000-72604 GCA_016746295.1 Potamilus streckersoni | reverse complement strand
TATGTCGTGATAGTGAAGTATTTTTAATATCAACAGTTGAAACATTAATCATTGGTAATGAGATATAAAATAATATCATTTTCATTCTAATGCTAGTTTAATTTCCGCCTTGTTAACTGAAACGTTCTAATGCACAGTTTAATTTTCATCCTGTTATCTGATAAAAAAAATTTGTGGTAAAATCTATTTGCCGTCTTTAGAATAATCATATTCCACACATACGCTGTTCTAACAAATTCGTCACTTCTGTTGACATAGCTTATGGCATTCCAACACCTGTTGTTTTGTCTGGTTACAAAATATCTGTCTACATAGTAGTAGTAGTATAGGAAAATGAGGGGTTTGGCGGGGGTGGGGGAGGAGGTGTGGGAGGGGGTGGTGGGCCAAAACCCTCATTTCACTATTTTGGAAAAAGGGGTGGGGGATAATTTAGGACTATAATTTATACTTGTTTGGAGGGTAAAAAAAATAAAGTGGGATGAAACCCTCATTTCCCTCTACTACTCACAGACACAGACACACACAGACACTGACACTGGCAGACCAGCTAAAAATGCATCAAGATCAAGCCTTCATGATTATAATTACTCCTTTCCTTCGTGTCATCCCTCTTTATGTCGCATACAGCATGTGAACACCGCAAATAGCACTTATGTAATCTGTCCATGTTCCGTTATCGCATTTCCGATATGGTTAAGCCTATTTCTTCTGAACTTGTTGCATGTACACCACTGACTGAGTGATACATTTCGTCCTGTATATTCTTATCCAAGTAGATTTGTTTTTTTTTTAAAGATGAATTGTGGATATACTAAAACCCTTACATAAATTATACCGAATTATCATATTTCTCTAATTAATTAGAATAAAAAGTAAACTAACCTCAATGAGGCTCTATGCTTGGTAGACCAAAGTAGGTGATAAGTAACAATGGTCTTCCTTCCCCGATTTTAATGTTCTCAGAAACGTACGGGAGCGAAAACAAAAATGGGATCTTTGACTTTGAGACATCATACAGTCGCTTGGCATGAGGCTGGTAATGATGTTAAAACCATTCTATTAATTCAGAATCAAATACAAATCGTTGTTCTACATTTCTTTACTATCCATTTGATAATTGAATCGAATCTAATTCTTCAATCTGATTGATGTAAGGATTGAACCTTATGATTCGAAGCTAACAAAAATGTATGCAGACAACTGAACATAAGTTATCTACCCTGTAATGTCTCATTCCAACTAACTTTCACAGAAGTTCAAATGTATCTATTTTGCAAAAGTGAAAACACCCCACCCTACCCCACCCCTCACAAAACAACAACAAAACAATGCAGATTGATAGAGGTACATACACTTCTGGTAAACATATCAGTCTGTTCCGTACCTTCAATTTGATACGGAAACAATATTTGAACCAAGAATAGACCACCAGCAGGAACATGAAATTCTGCTGTTACTAAAATGGCTGTTCCAGTTTGTAATGTCCCACTATAACTCAGTCAGACCAGACTCTGTATTCATTTTGTAATAGAGACTTTAGATTAAGATGTTTACATAAAGTATACAAAATACATAAACTAATAATACGTTGCATGATGGCCAGAGAGTAACAAACGTTGCACTCTTATTAGGAGTCAAAGTGTACATGTCGTTGTGGAGACCATTTATTTTGAGTCTCATTAGTCTTTGTGAAATTTAAACAATTCTAGTAATGAATCCCTAATTACCAATGATGGTGTCAGTTCAAGAGAAAAGACAGTGTCCATTGAGTGTTGATAGAATATGGTTGCATCTGTTTCCAGTAATTAAAAATAAATTAAAGCTTCAGAGCGACCCCACCTAATAATCTACGTGGATATGATAAGGGGCGTATCAAGTTTGGTCCATGGTAAGCTTTACATAGAGGTCCTCATAGGGGCTCTAATATACCGGCTACGCCACTTGATATATGTTTCCTCTGTAGTGAAATCATTTTTATTTTGTTCAATTTACTCTTCCCTAACTAGCTTGCTAATTTGATTGACAAGTTTGAGACTAATTCAAATTGTAGATTTTCTTGACCAAATATTGATTGTGTCAGATTGGGCGTCATTAACACACCTTTGAAATTGATATTAAAATGTGATTGAACATAATGCTTTGTCATAACGTTACTTTCATGCTAATGAACCATCAAGTGTATATGTCAACATGTACTTGATCTTACTACGCTAATCTTCCACAGTCCACAGCTGGAATAACATAATTTTTGGGGCTACAAGGGACTCTCAAAAGAAATAGTAGACTTTTCAAATAATTTTGACGTCTATTTTTTTCAGTCTTCAGCATTTTAGATCTCATTATTTATGTAATGCGACAAAGCGTTTTAATATTTGATCTGACAGGTTTGATGTTTACTTAATTGACACGCTCCAAAAGCTATAAAATAGCTATGTGACCCACTAGATCGTAAAGGTACACTGAACATTTAAAAATAGACAGATAACTAGCTAAATTTTAAAGCCAAAACACGGAATGTAAGGATTTTTAAAAATTTATTTCTGATAGGATGAACGCATATATTTTTTGAAAGCTTTTGAAAATGATTAGGTTGTTGAACTGAGT
>JAEAOA010000688.1:32500-65000 GCA_016746295.1 Potamilus streckersoni | reverse complement strand
AGACAAAGATATTCAGCGGAATTTATTTGGAACTCTAAAGTCAGAATATCATTCTTGATTTACAATATTCAATGAGGAACTGTTGCCATTAAGACAATTACATCACCTGACATCATAGCCTTCCATATTGGAACTTCATGGAGATTCGATCCCGGATCAAATTAAAAGTGTTTAGTGATGGGACTTAATTTATGAATTATATGATTAATATGTGGATTATTTTCACAAACCGTAATTCCTATTTTCTATTTTTACCTTCTTTACTAAGGAAATCAATTATTTTGATAAAATTCACGAAGCTTGTTGACTTCACCCTTTATTTGATACATTTGTACAAGCCTACACGTAACAAGAGAAGATTGGGTTCTCGTCCGAGATATTTGAATTTTGGCTAAATATTTTAGAAAATTGTTCTTTCTTTAAAACTTAAATTCGCCATGTTTTTAAATTCCAAGTATTATTTTACATTTTGTTTCAAATCTTTAGTGAAAACAACAGGCTTTTATTAACAATGTCATCAAAGGTGGAGACTTTTATTTCTAGTCCAACTCAGAAGCAGTTGGATAGTCTGAAAAAAGATAAGTTGCTTGAACATGACAGAAAGTACGATCATTTTGAAGAAACATCTCCCATTGCGAAACAAGAAATTAAAATCATTTTGATTTAATATTTGGTAGAGAAGAATGTTATTGATAAAAGTATTTTGTCTTCGTTCAGTAGGTCGGTATCAAAATCTGACATCAAATGCAAAATGAAAGAAAAGAAAAACAAGATGGAATTGGATTAAGGAAGCTCGAGCTTCAGAAAAAGAACAAATGTAATTGATATTTGAGAGAGAGAGAGAGAGAGAGAGAGAGAGAGAGAGAGAGAGAGAGAGAGAGAGAGAGAGAGAGAGAGAGAGAGAGAGAGAGAGAGAGAGAGAGAGAGAGAGAGATGAAATTTCAATTAAAAGAGAGGGAAAGAGACAGGAAAGAGAAAAAGATAATAAATGTAACTGGAGTTTCTAAAAGAACAAATGCACGTACATGTGCCATTATAGAACAGAAGGATGATAGGTACTTTTAAATTAGAATTAAGGAAATGGAACTGACAAGGGAACAACACGATCCCACTTCACATAAAATTCGAGTTTTGACTTCACAAAAATATTAGGTTAGTTCATACTTTAAGTGAAAAGGAAGTAGACAAATATTTTATTTATTTGAAACGTTGCTGAATATATGAAATCGCCAAGGGAGGCTTTGGATCAATTTTTATAATATGTATTTTTTGGCAAAGAGCGAAATATATATTCCTCTTGGTCAGTACAACATAATGCCGACTGATTTGGTTAAGGAGTGTATTTGAAATCATTATGCGATAGTCCCTTAGCCTTATCGTCAAAACTTCAGGAGCTATGAAAAGGAAGATGGACAAACTTATGTTGCATTTTCTAGAGAAAAAAAATAAAGTTATTTAAGATATGTTGTTTAGCTGAGAAAGTAGAACATGATTTTGAAAGTCTCGAACAACTTGTATTACTTGAAGAGTTGAAGATCTGTGTTCATCGTGACATTATAACTCATCTTGAAGTGGAAGTCTACAAATCAAGAGATATTTCAGCCTAATACAACTCCATCTAAAAATCAATATAGCACAACTTCTAAACATCAAGCTTCTGATCAAATTAACTCAAAATCCTTGTCTCTTCGTACGTATACCAAAATTAAGAGGAAACGACACATCATTTCTGATTACTTCAAACTGACATATGAACATCAGAATCAATATAGACATATCTCAAATACTCTTGTGTCTATGACGTATCAAGGTAACGGTCATGTATTGAAAGCAATAGAGTTGTTGGGTCTAATAAACCCCTGTCTGAGTTTATTATAGAGAATTATAAACCACTCATGGCGATGTGTTCTATATCACTTTTTGATGATTTGGCCCTGTTAAAATTGTAAGGGATACATGAGCTTCTCAGAGTCTTGTAGTTTCAGGTATTTTGCCTTCTTCTGAGAAGACATGTTCTAATGAGAGTGTTCTCATCCAGGGAGTAGAGAGTGGATTTGTTAATGATCCTCCGCATTCTAAAAAATTGTCATCAGACTTAATTTCAGGACCTGTGAGAGTAGGTATAGTGTGTTTTACCCATTGGGGGCATTCATTTGTTGCTAGGCAACGACCTACCTGGACAAAAGATTGCTAATCCACTCGTATCTGACCAGACTTCTTTGGATCAGAAAGGTGAACATAATAAAAAAGAATGCCCTGAACTATAAGTTGTACCCATCTTGTGCAGTTACACTAGCTATAGAAAATAAAACTCTTGAGAATGATTTTGATAAGAAAAATATTCCTTCAGCTGACACATGTATTGGTCAGGCTTTTAATGAGGTTCCTTTCACTCCTTGTTTGGGTCAATCAAAAGGTATTAATTACAGTGATCCTCTTTCCACTACTCATTATCTTTATTCTTTTCAAGGTGACAAACGACAATCACTTGTCGTCGAACAGGAAAAAGATCCTGAGATCTTTTTGTTTCAGAGGGTCATTAGTGAAACTGAAGCCATTGAAGTACCTATCATTTTATTAAAAATGAAATTCCAATAAGAAAATGGAGACTTTCTGAGGTATCTACTATTGACGAATGGTCAGTGAATTACCAAATAGTGATTCCAAAATCTTACAGAAATGAAATACTTAATTGGCCCAAGAAACTCCTCTGGGTGGTAATTTAGGGATAAATAAAACGTATCACAAGATCTTGACTCACTTTTATTGACCAAAATCAAAAATGATGCTTTTAAGTTTTGTATATCTTGTCATACTTATCTAATGGTAGGAAAACCAAATAAGACGATACCTAACGCTAATCTGGAACATATTCCTGCATTGTGCATTGACAAACCATTTAGCAGAATAATGATAGATGGTGTTGGTCCCGTACCTAAGCAAATGACAGGCAATAAATATTTGTTTACATTATGTGTGTGTCAGCAAGATTTCCAGAGTCAATTCCTTTGAGGAATATTAAAGCTAAAACCATAATAAAAAAACTTTGAGAATGTTTCTTACTTAATTTGGCTATATCAACTTCAAAATCTATCGAACCAGGTCACACAGCAAACTTTATCTCTGGAATTTTACAGCTAGTTATGCTTGAATTCCGAACTTTACTTGAAAGAACGTTTGAATCCTGTAATGGAAGTCATTCTCTTTTGCTCATTCTTCAAAATTGTCTTCAAATTATCATTTACAGCCCTTGCAAAGATAAGAAGAAAATGGATGAGTTTAATTATATTAGTACTCTGATCTAGGAGTACTAGTATATTGAAAGCAATTGCCAGGTAAGTCATACAATTAATTTCGTTGTACCTGTCCAACTTACTAAGGATGCCATCTACCTCCCAGGAAGATTATTTGTACACTGGACCCACACCTAAATCGATTTACATATATATTTTGCATGATTGCTTACACTTACACTGTTAAATTTAAGCAATTAAAATCTCAAGTTGCAGCAAACGATGTTTTCATTATGGGTGTATTTTGTTCAGTGCTAAATAAATCAAAGTGATAATACCAAGCTCAAGATAAAGATAGTGTTTTCCATCACTCACACTAGATTAAAATCTTCAGTGTTGGTTGAGTTTGGTACAGATGCTCTATTAACGTCTTTATAAACCTATGCCAAACTTTAACACGTCCAACGAGTCATCGGCGAGTTTGACATGACGTTTGGAAATAACACGCTTGAGATGACACATATCTGATGACAACAAGTTTCATCGGTTGAAGTTTGCAGTACTAAGTTCAAATTAAAAATCATCGAGATGTGATTATCCCGTGTTGTTGTAGTAATTTGAACTCATTATGCAGAGTAAAACTTTATAGCAGAATGAAAAAGATTATGAAAATTTTTTGACTACCGGAGGCAACCGAACAGCGTAAAGAAAAAAAAAAACATTTGTTTTACAGCAAGCTGGCATTTTCCTAAGAGACTACGTTTGGGGTTCCTGAAATGCGATACTTCAATCCCTACTGGCACCTCCTTATATGTTGAAAGTGCTCTCAAAAGTCGATAGTGTGACTCTTATTTCCATTAACGGGTTTCCAGGACAGATTTGTTTTGTTAATTCAGTATTTAATTTAAATTAAATTATTTATTCAATTTAATATTATTTAGTTTAGAATTTTAGTGAATTCAGAAAGGAAAATGTATTAATATACATCAAAAGACTTTTAGCACGTCGCTCCAATCCACGCTACTGGCACATTAGCACATTCGAGACTACAAGCACATCAACAGATTCAATATTGGATTTTAATTGGACTACCATTGGAATTCATTCGGAACGTAACAAATTTGAGATTGTGTAGAACGTTTATGACTATTTGATCACTATCTAAATACAGATCCGGAATATGAAATATTCCCTGAAGATTAGTTTGCGGTCAGCATCGGACCTTTAAATTCACGCTAATACCTTTCTGGAGGATGAACCATTGCTGCAAGGTTTTCCGCGAATCGGACTATTCTCAATAATAGCAGATGAAATAGATAAGTGTGTGTTCCTTGTATCCTTGGATGTGTAAATATGCTCCATTCATTATCAGTTACCCTAATATTTTGACAGAACACTTCATAATGGGCACATTTTTTGCAATAGGAATATTTGTACAATTTTGTTTACCTCACCAGTATTATGGAAAAATGATGTGTTGGGGTTTCTTCTTCAAGCCGAAGAGGTACTGAAACGCGTAGTGAATGTCCTTCTTGTCGCCACAGTTATCAACATCTAGCCATGACTGGAACTCTAGTGAATGTCCTTCTTGTCGCCACATATATCAGGATCTAGCCATGACTGGAACTCTAGTGAAAGTCCTTCTTGTAGCCACAGTTATCAAGATTTAGCCATGATTGGAACTCTAGTGAATGTCCTTCTTGTCGCCATAGTTATCAAGATCTAGCCATGACTGGAACTCTAGTGAATGTCCTTCTTGTCGCCACATATATCAGGATCTAGCCATGACTGGAACTCTAGTGAATGTCCTTCTTGTCGCCACAGTTATCAAGATCTAGCCATGACTGGAACTCTAGTGAAAGTCCTTCTTGTCGCCACAGTTATCAAGATTTAGCCATGATTGGAACTCTAGTGAATGTCCTTCTTGTCGCCACAGTTATCAAGATCTAGCCATGACTGGAACTCTAGTGAATGTCCTTCTTCTCGCCACAGTTATCAAGATCTAGCCGTGACTGGAACTCTGGTTAGTGTCCATTTAATTCATGATCTCCATCGTGTTTACCTCTTGATAAAAGCATATGACGTTTAAACTTTCTTACCACAGAACAATACCAACAGAATGATAACTGGAAAGCTGATAGTCGTTTAAATGGTATCCTGTCTTGGACATTTTAGGATGTAGAGTTGCTAAGATTGCAAGGACATCCATTGCCTTAGAATCTATCACCCACACATCACAGATGAAGGTTTAGAGATGCAGCCATTGAACATCCCTTTTCAGTCCAATGGTAGACCTAAAATTTATGGTTATGCATTAGTAATTAAAAACAGTAAAGTGATATACATATACAGTTTAATGCATGTTTTATTAATAATGTTGTATAGGGTATATAAAAAACTGTGGAGTCCATTCTCAGTGTCAAATCCCACATGTTTGGAAATTTGTGAGTATGTTTGCAGTTAATCTATTCCAGAGTGGATGCTTTTGATCATTTTTTTGGAGACACATTCACATTAACAACGTTTCATATTTCCCACAAACGAATGTATTATCTTGCAGGTCTTAATATTGGTATTCGTGCAACTGTGCATCCTTCTTTATTTTATCAAGCTCATTAACTAGTTCTAATTGGAAACATATCTCATTGAATACCTTCGTATGTGAAGATTAAAATTAAAACCTGTAAAGAAGGTAAACATAATTGCTTTGTAGCAGATTTACGATATGACGGTAAAACTTTGAATTAAAAAATAAAAACTTTTGGAGGTAGAAAGGAAAAGAAAAAATAATTTTATAATAAAACAAACATCCAGCGATTTTATGGTCTTTGAAATGATGCTTGAAAAGCGTGGAAAACATTTGTTTCAAATCCATGTCGGGTATTCCTGATGAACAATAACAGGTAATGTGTCAATCTTTAAAACTGCTTAATGACCACAACCAATGTCTAGTTCACTATACTTCTCATTTTGCAAAACAAGTGTGTCTGAATTTGTATGATAAAAAGAGGCGTAAGGAGAAGAGAATAATAATTTTTATTATTCATTCAGATTTCCCCTCCTGCTCTTCGACGGAATCTGCCATTGATATAAAGAGCAATAAAAGACAATCACGCTGCTATGGTTACACAGTGTTACCTAGTGACAAGAAAGAGCTCGAGGATGTCCACCAGTACATGCAACTCCAACATGGTATGTGGACAATTTATTTTTTCCTTTTTTCACAATCGTAGTTTCATTATCCTTTTTTGTCTTTCACTTTGTTGTTTTAAGGGACCTGTATAAAACAAAATAGTAAGCAGACCAACGATTGATTTCCATTGCTGCTAGACACATATTCATAGTACTTCCATCATATATAGCATACTCAAATCAGCAGTACTCACATTAGAAACATATACACTCAGTGTCGTCTTAAGGTATGGGTACACTGTACACTTTCCCAGGGCCTCAGACTTCTAGAGACATCATGCTGCCCATATTGTTAATGAATAGCAAGGCCGATAGGGGACACCAGTGTATTGCTTTGCCCAGAGCCTACAATGTTATTAAGACTGCACTGTTATACACTAATTACTTCCAGATGATTAATAGGGGCATATTAATGATGCTATATAACATTTTTGAACAAATTATTTATTTCAATAGCATTGGACTTTCCTGGGTATGAAATTAACACGTGACTTTAATTCAATTTGTAAACAAGAATTCCATCAGCAAATCTTGCGTTGAAATTGATAACTTTCAATGGTAGATATCTTGTTTACGGCCTTAAATGAAATTGTGATGACGATCACATATACCTAATTGGATCAAAACTGGCCAATAAAAAATAATAATTTATAAAGCCTGTAGCTGACGAGATCCGACGTTATTCAAAAAATAAATACATGATATCAATCTCAAGTAACATTTAAACAGTTTGATTGAAATCTGCTCATAGGTTTCATTGAATAGCAAAAACTAGTCCCTGTGTTATATAAAAGAAAAAGTTCTTTATTATTTTCTTTAGCGGACAACCGAAAGTGAATGAAATATCTAACTACTGGTATTGCAGTTCAAACTGCTTGCTTTAATTCTGCTGCTGATCCAGTTTTTTGGTTACGCAGTCAAAATGCATAGGTTCATGGTACTTTTGTCTCTTAAAATGTCAACTCCTCTTAGCATCCAATGCCGTCAGACAGCATCCATCATCGTCCGTTCCCGTTAGTAATTGAAATAACAGTTAAGCGTTATAAGACTTTGATAAACATTCCTTCTTCTTTTGCGTAGGAGGCAGCTTCGACGTCACTTTAATCACAACTGATCCAAGTTGCAAGTGTCAGTTTAAAGGACATCAGGATTACACGTTGACTGTAGATAGAACCAAACTGCATCTTTTTGGAAATAGGACACCAGGAATTCTTTGTGAGTGGCCATACACAGCTATAAGACGCATAAGCGCTGACCACTCAAAAAATCTATTCCAAATCGAGGCTGGGCGGAAGTGTTCCAGTGGTCCCGGAATCTTCCGATTTTACACAGCTGAAAGCAGGACACTGTATAAGTCAGCAATGCAAGCCATGACAGAAGCTGTTAAAACACGTTGTTAGAACGTACAGGGAAATCCTTTATTTTGATACCACTGTTGAAAAGCCTGAAGTAATGATAGCAGTCTTAATGCTTTTACTTTAAGATGTGATATAGTTAATATTGTAAACAGGATATGTCTTATATAAATAAAGAATTTTATAAAACATGAAACAAAACTGAAGATTAGTTTCACGAGTTTCTATTTGAGATATATCCCTGAAAGGTTATATATATATATATATATATATATATATATATATATATATATATATATATATATATATATATATATATATATATATATATATATATATCCTTTTATTATAATGCCTATTTTTGTGCTCTCTCCGTATCGACTTTACCATTGTGCTTAGGTATGCTTAAGCAAAGGGCCCTGTTGGCCGAGGGTGCCCATTTCTTGGAAAATAACCATTAAGATAAACTTTTTTTTTTGAAAAAATAATGATTGATTAGGTAACACGTAATATTTTAATTACTTCTAAAATACCTGAGTAGGCGTACTGATTCTACCTCCTTTAGGGCTCAAGGAAGGGGCCTCATAACTTAACTAGAACAGGGCCTCATTTGATCTAAATCCAAAACTGCTATTTTTCATGAACTTTTTCAACTTTATTGCTGAGTGAGAAATAGAGCAAAATCAACTTCATAGTATAAGAGTATTATAAGTATGCTTTTCTTATTTGCTTCTTTGTTTCCAAAAAAAAGAACGAAAAAGAAAAGAAAATTTTAAAAAAAATCAGATACAATACATCTCTAAAGCGCTGTCCGTTACAGATCTCTGCCATCTCACCTCTGTCTGCGTGGGTTCGAGTCTAGGATTCGGCTAATGTGGATAGGTGAGAAAGCTTACCAGTAGCTTCTCGTGGGTCGGTGGTTCTTTCCGGTGATTTCCCGGTTTCTTCCTCCACCATTATTACTGGCCGCCATTAATAGCCTATCGTGTGCTGAAAAATGGCGTTAAGCCCAACAACAACAACAACAACAATACATCTCCAAATATAAGATAAGGCTCTGTAGATGAAAGACGTATTGATAAACAAACTTTTATATCTTTTTCCACACATGAATATAGAAATGGCACTTGTCCAGGAACCAGAAATAACTGACAAGCATGGTCGTCTTTTAAACTGAAAACTTCGTTTGAAGTGAAACGCGCAGATGATAACTGTGTTAGGCTCCGCCTATCCAGGAAAAATCAGGTTTGATATTATAAATCAATAAACGACTGATTAAGTTAGGAGTATCTTTAATCTCGTTTGTGCTTTTTTTAAATTCGAAGGGGATGGAGCATGGAGATATATTCAGACTATAGTAAAAACTCAATTTAGTGCACGCTACTGTTGTTACTGAATGGGATGGCCATGTGAACACGTGATATGTCAGAGAACTTTCACGTATATGCCTGCTGAAAATTAATTCTCAAATTTGGAAAACTCTGCATTTTGCTATTTATATAACACTGCCACACAAAACCCTAACAAACGTTATTTTATTAGGATAATTCCGAACTTATATATGGATGTCAGCAGCACATGGCTGGGTCAGTTGTGAGACAACAACTGTAATTAACAGCCACCACATTGCTTACATCAATAAACAGTGTTGACAACAGTTTTCTTGGGCACATAAATGTGTTGTAATATTTGTTTCACTGATTTTTATTTGTTACATTGATACAGAGCTATGGACTATTACATGTGCTATCTCCCTGCTATTTTTAACACATGGTTAATAGTTGGGCATAGACAGGACATCAGAAGACGTAACTGTCAAGTGCCATAAATATATGGCTCCCAAATACAAACCTTGCTGCCATCCATAAATATATGGCTCCCAAACTGCCAGAGTTTTGTCACACTTGCTATCTTCACACAAGTCTACTACTCGCCGTGCTACCATTGTAAAATATGCTCCAGTATAAAACAGTGTTTTAGCGTAACAACAGTAGTACACAGAAAATTCAGATTTACAAGGAAAATGAGACAAAAATTCTCACTTAGCATTCCTAATTTTTTAGATTTATTGGAATTTTGATTGGAGAGACTTGTCTTGAAAGCAAACATAATAAAATTTGCGGAAAACGATGGTATTATAATAAAATTGCTTACTTGTTAGTAAATAAATAGCTTATCAGAATTAGTTTATGACCCTTTTTTCTTTTTTTTTATAAAAAAAACCAATGATCATTGTGCATATGCATCCATCGTAACTCATTTCTCAAAAAATGCAGATAATCGTAGACAAAAGTCAAAGCTACGGAAGATTTTAATTTTAATTTATTTTTTTTTTCTTACCTTCATCAAATGAACTAATCTTTATAGGTTAGACTAAGTTAAATATCAAGATTCTGTCCCAGGATTGTTGAAAATTTGCTTTTAAAGTAAAATTGCTTTAATCATCTTTAAGATTATAGTACTCTGTCTGATACATAAAATTTTGTTGTTGTAGTTTTTAATGCCATTTTTCAGCACAAGATGGGCTATGCTTGGTGGCCAGTTTAACTGGTTGGGAAGATTATGCAAGAACCATTGACCTACCGGCTGATTCAAAATAGAACAAAGTAAGAGTGAATAAAACAAACTTTTTAAATTTTAACCAAAATAAAATATTTCCCTAGAAAATATGGCGAAAAGCAAATATGCTAAACAAGACTTACGATTTATAAAGGAGATACAAACATTTGTTAAAAGATACAAAAACACACAAGTCCTGTGAACAATTCTAAATGGACAGTCTAAAGTTCAATTCTGGTCCAAGATGGTAGATGACGACGTCAGACGAAGGCTGACACATAGGTCCCAGAATTTTCACAGTGAAGCACAATTTGTATTGCTCCGTTCCAATTCAAAAGAATTTTAAAAAAAATGTCTCTGTTTAAACCAGAAGTGTTGTTCTCCAGGGAAAATAATTATTTTGAAAGTAGATTAAGTACAATTGTCTCCACTAATAAAACACGTGTCGTTCTACGTAGAAACACAGACTTCTTCCAGCACAAAAATACCCTTTTAAAGGTAATAGAATCCGCATGACTCTCTAAGATGTTGAAAACGGTGACTGAACTGCAATTTAGGCTACGACTGACCTTTCTTACAGATAGCTAAGCATATAAAAGACACTGATGCGCCATTTTATATACACATGCAATTTTAACTTCGGAATGCATCTAGACATTAGGAAAGCCTGAACAAGTATCATCCAAATATTATATTGCTACTTCTGAATGCGACGTTTTTACTATTGTTTGCAATTTTTGTCAGATTGCCCTCTCTGTTGATGTAATTAAATCATTGTTATATCAATAATGATCGATGAAAGTCCCTCAGAAAGGTTAGCTCAAGTGAGAACAGAAGTGATCAATAACTATCTGTCTTTGATTCTGTTAGACAAAAATTAAAAGACCGTCAAGAGACAAGAAAAGTTTACATAAGGTGCATAAGAATTAGATAAACCTGTCACAAAGAATACTAAAGATATCGTCCCAGTGTTTGAAGAAAAAAAGCAAAAGCAACTGGAAAAATAGCAGAGCGAGCTAAGAAAACAAAACATTTCTACAAGGACTTCCTGCCTAAATAGCTGCTGCTCAACCAACCAGAGAAATCCTCAATGATAGCCGTAAAATGAGAGAAAAATACAATCACAATGAAGACAAAGAAGACCAATACTCACCACGTTCATGTTCAATAAATTGTATTCAAGATCTATTGAGTATATTCAATCTATCAAAGATGAAGTTTCACATGAATTTACTGCAAAAGTTATTTTAATAAGAAAGATTATTTAAGATCAGAATATACTCAAAATGCAAGAAATTATAAAAAAATGGTATAAATGAATATGTCGTATAAAGATAAACCTTAGATTTGTTTGGTAAGAAGAATATATCGATAACACATTTAATTTTGCTAAAGAACTCCAATATCGTCATTATCCACCACGAAAAATTGTTCTGCCAATATTTGAGGAATTAGAAGACGATCAAGAGGCTTCAGTTAAAATTGTAAGAGGTATTAATGCAAATGCAACTGGAAGTGGTATTGTTGTTGTACAAGTACAACTGGAAGTGGGCTTTTGACGTGTCCTAACAACGTCCTTGCCAACGTTGATAGATTAGAAAATCTGATTGGAGAGAAAAGAGCTGGTAATAATTCTCCAGAATTTATTACTGAAGAACCAGCTATTTGTGAACGATTATTTACCGGTGGCTTCATGGAAGTTAACGTATATCTGTCTCTCATTAATGAAATTACTGATAATTCTCATAGCGACTGAAAGGTTGCACGACTAAGTCCCTAATTAAACAGTTAGATATTAATATTATTATAATAGTTGAGCCATAGTAATGGTGGTAAATTCAAGATTACCTGTATACAAGGAATTATTACTAATATACTTACTAATATAAATACGAAATTCACTGATATCACCATAAAAATCGCCGATATTGCCAGTGGAATTCGTAATGTCGTTCAAAAACTAATTTGATTAATATTCCACGTGCAACGAAAAACAATTAACAATTGTTTATCTCCATGGCAAATTAACAATCTCGTGTACATAGTATAATCAAAATCACCAACTAAGACACCGCACAATAACACTATCAAATATACAGCGGAGGTCACTGGCGTGTACAACGACAACAACTGAAGTATAATAATAGATGTTAACAGATATAGTTACAATCAAGTAACAACTTGGTAGAATAAATTAAAAACTGCCATCGATAATTATGAAGCAAAAGTAAAAAAGCATCGGAGATGTGCAACCGTTTTTAATATCGACGTCTTTTCGGTTTCTTCGCTAATTGCTGAAACCAGCGTAGTATTAGCGTCCTTAGGGTACCGATCGATATAACAATCGTTTCATCGATAACGTCTATCGCTGGAATATTTAATATTATCGCGAACAAGATAAATACGCGAAAGAATCTAAATTGAACGAGTACACAATGAAATTATATACCGCATTGACCATATACTCTAAACTGTGATCGTTAATTTCTTTGTCCTTTAATAATGGAATGATATCCGATGAAGAATTCAGCATCGCAATAAAGATCTATAATGAAATATTCAACGACTTTGACGTTGTCAGTGACTGCGTCGATGACATAGTCATTGTAGGTGATTTAGTAACATAATAATGGCATCATTCCATCAGCGATCGCAGGAATTTTTACTACTCTGGTAAAGACCACAATGATATCAGCGAGTTCAACTTCGCCTGAATTCAGTAATAATTTTCCAACCGTAATTCCATAGTCCAAAATAGGATTGGCTTAATTACGAGATTTTCTTAGTCGGCTCAATATTAGGTCGAAATCTTTTGGTGGACTACAACCCAATAATTTATTAGTATTTGCGAAAAAAAACCGCGAAGAAAGAACTCCAGACTGGCAAGGAGTCAGTATTCCAACCAGCAGTTATCAAATATAACAAATCAATGAAGAATTCCACGCAGTTACCGGAAAAGAATCCAACATTGCTATTACTGTCCAAGAGCACACGTTGTCATCGGTGACTGAAATAAACTCCACTGACCATGTCGTTGACATGTATCAGTCTTCGATAAAATCAGTGTTAGGCTTACCTGAAATACATCTTTATGACGGTCAACTTGAACCAACCATAAATGATTTGATGGTGGTGGTTGAAACGCCAACGTAATTTTCACAATTTCTCCGCAATGTTCTTATTAAATTTAGATTTAGATTAGATTAGATTAGATTTATTATGTCAATTTTTTTGCGGACAGTGATGGATCAAAATATCCTGCAATAACTAACATAATCTAAAAGAATAGAAACATGGAGATTTGGTGAATTATATGTTCATACTTTATATATTTGATACAATTTTAAATATCTTTTTGAGGTTTTAAATGCTGAATTAAATCGTAAAATTGTTAATTTAGAAAATTTATTTATTATTGTCGCAGTTGTACAGCGATGATGTAAAGCAGTATGTCATTGAAGTAATAAAACATATGGAAAAATATGATAAATATAAAATTTATTGATAGAGTTGCTATAAATAATTTAAAGAGTGGAAGAATTGCTACTTCTGCGAATCGATTCCTTAGACATTATGGTGTAACTCAAGAACAACTCAAAACATTTAATAGACCTGAACTTGACAAGACTGAGTTAAAAAATAAACTTAACCACGTTATTGATATTTACTTTCATTGAGTCAATGAAAAAACAGCAACACCACTACTCAATTACCGTCATAATAATGATCCATATGATGGTAGCCATCATATCTCTCCGGGTATTGTCAACATCACGTCGACGATCACGGTCAACTAAGAATTTGATGTTATTGATGGCAGGTATCTAGTTAACACCGATACGTCCAATCAGGCCCAACAGAGATACATTCTCTACACATTTTTCCCTCAAGTTCCGCCATGTTATTTAATTGTATTAGAACCAATTAATGCTGTTTATCTTCGTTGTCATAGTTGTCTCTTATCACGGATAATTTTCAAGTTTACTGACCAAACTGGACACTTGCTCGACCTCAGGTCGGAGTCGCTAAATGTAAATCTGTATGTGAAATCATGAAGACTTCTTCATAATTACATCAAAGCGGAAAATACCAAGCAAAAAATATCAAGTAATTATATTTATGCCTATGATTTTATCAGGATCAGACGTGGAAGGGGTTGAAAATTTTTTTGATGAAAGATAAAGAATAAAATTTATAAATAAACAACAAATGATCAACATGACAACAGATATTTGGGAGATTTATTTTGTCTTTAAAGAACGAGAAAAACGATAATTAATTAAAACGAATGAATAAATATATTTAAACCATCATTATTTTTATGTATACCACGAGTACTCACTTAAAAATGATACCAACTACAAACTGCACAGTGAATGATCTGCAGCCTCATAATGCGCCCACAAAACTGGGTCTTTGCATCGTGTTAAGAGAAATCACTACGAAACACAACATAAATCCTACAGGTATATTCATGCTGTGGCAGATCTGGATATTTTTTGTTTGCAAAAAAAGTATATACAAGTACAGAGGTATGGTACACTTGCCCTGAGATTTGATGTACTTGAATAACAATGTGTATTTGACGTACGTAAATGACGTCAACCACCTCTGAACAAATCACAATATCCCTGAGATACCGCCAGATACGTTGAAATTAAATTAATAAAGCACATAAACAATAAACACATTATCAGTGACAACCATTCTTGAGGTATGTTAGAGCGGACGGTACATTTAAAAATCCATTGCTGAACATGCGCATTTATCAAAAACATTTACGAGCGCGTTCTTGCTATGGAAGTATTAAAATGACAAGATCATGTACTTGTATTATGATTGTCTATATCTCGTTGTCTTACCCCGTATTATTTCAAAATACATGTCTTCCTTCTATTTAATTCTGAGCCAAAACGCTGCAAGTCTTACTCAGTCCAGCTGCTATAGTTTTTAATATTTCTAATTGTGATTGTCAAATATTGCACAGTCATTATGAAAGGAAATCTGAGAGAATCTACTAATTTGGTATTTGCGTTCGATGAACACAGTAAGCTGCCTTAAGAAAAATCATTTATAATAAAATTATAGTTAACTAGTACACAAAACATGTAAAACCATTGTTTTCCACATGATTCGAATTTGGTTAGAAAAGGAGGCTTATTATTATCACGTAGTTTTTGCTAATAACTCAATGTTGAAATCAGTGTCTTCAAAGGTTTCCACTTTAGAGTTTAGGATAAGAACATACGAAACTAACATTCAAATCCAACTGTTTTTTTATCTTGGGTAACTCTTAGCATAACCCTTTCACTTGGATTCTTTGTAAAATAATGGATTATATTTAAACGGACTACCAGTCAAGGTACCCAAACTTCGATATGTTCCACCTGTTGATATTATATTAAGTCCATCTACAATATTTTCTCTGTACATGTCATGTCTCTGTCGTCTACAGCTGCATTTGAAATTAGAGGAAAAGGAGGTAAATCCGGTGTAAAACGGAAGCAGAAATAAACACCCGAACATAATAACAACTAGAATTGCCTGTTGTATAAATAGGCCGACGAGAATGCTTGCTATTAACGCAAAAAGTGAATATCCCCATAGATGCTTCAAACTGGAAACAAAAGGGTTTGAGTGTTTAAATTCTTCTTCCACAGCCCTTTGAGGAATCCATTTGACATTGGGTGAAATGTTGGCAGCCCATGACCGGCAGATACGGACTGTACCGACGAGAGCCTCAGGAGTGAACTGGCAGATTGAAGCTATTGTCTCGAAAAGCACGCCTTTATAGTTCTTCCTATTGCATGTTGCAAACTTTGGAAAGACAAGTACCATGAACATCACGATGATAATGGAAGCATACCGATAACGAAGATAGACGCTGATATGAAGAATGATGTACAACAAAAGGAGAGGTTTCATAAACATTTGCCGTAAGGCCGAATGCGCAATGTAAGAGCTCACAAAATCAAGTCGACTTGGCGTTCTTACTTTGGTCATGTTGAAGCTCTTTCGTTGGAATATTTTTTGCAAAAATCGCATCGGCCTGCCAAAAGCGTTAGGCCAAAAATACATGGCAAGAAGGATTTCACCCCTATTCCACCTCCTTTCCCGAATATTCCAGGTTATATAATTGAAGCTTGGCGCTTCCAGCAAGTAAACAGACCCAGCATAAAGAGGCTGTAAAATGGCAGCCTCAAATGTGTCATGACTGAGAACGTCCACAGGAACACGTTCAATCAAATTATCTTTGTGGCCAATTACTTTGTCAATGTACACACGATTTTTTATCAGCCCTTTTCCAAAAAATCCTGATTGGCCCAAGAGGGCGGTAATAGCGTTTGTCATCGGTTCGTATATGCCTTGTCTCATGGATTCTAAATGCATAAAAATTGTGTCGTCTGGTTTGCAATGAAGCTTTATTGCCGGCTGAATTATGCCCCTTTCCGGATGTGCTGCTGCTATCTGAAGTAATTCGTTCACTGCACCTCTTGGCACCCCAGTGTCTGCATCAAGGACGAGTGTGTAATCAAACTTACGTTCAAAAACATTATTAACATCGTCTGAAGCATGAAAAAGAGGCTGCCCGTATGGACGGGCATTTTTTCCGTAATATTCCGGATCACAGTAACTGTATGCATCACATTCTCCTTCTGATAACAACATCAAGTCCTGGTACTGGCCACATTTTCGTACAACACGACTCACACGATGCAGGACCATAAACTCTCGAGCATATTTGTCACATATATCATCTAAATACTCACGAACAAAGACAGTTGGATCTATATTTTCATACATCTGCCAAACGGTCTTTAATCGATGTGTATCCATGGATTCGTAATCTCCCTGTGAAAATGATACTCCCTCACGAAACAGTTCGTCGTAAATTATGGCTCTGTTGGTGTCTCGTTTCTCTAGCTCGTACTTTTTCAATTCTTCGTCGTTTGTTGCGCTGACTAGGACAGCAGAAACGTTTGGTCCAAGATTACCGATGAAAGCCTCGTACATCGTCTCGAAACATTCGTCGATGTCATCTTTGCTCGTTGCCAGAAGGTTGTAATTCAAAACTATTGTCAATCTGTCAGCTGGAGCCTTCTTGTTTTCCCTTCTATCGCCTCCGACAATGAGTGTTGCAATCGTTTGGACCGGAAATTCAAAAACGGAGCCTTGTAGAATGCTTAAAATCACTACAATGAACACGCCATTGACGATGTTCGTTTGTGACCAATCAATATTGAGGATGTTTAAGACGACAGCCACTAAAGAGAGAGCCATCCATATTGAAAAGTACAGAAATACTCGCACATTTTTCCTCATTTTAGAGCAAGTAGATTGGATTAAAACTCATTAAAGTTGTACTATTGATTATCTCCTTCCACGCCTGAAAATAAAATTTTAAAAGATATAAAAACTATATAACTCACGCTAAATTTTCGTTACCATTGTTAAAAAAATGTTTTTCTCGAAGATTAAATTCAGACAAATATGCAAATCTGACTTGTTCGGAATCAAGAAAATGCTATAATAATTTCTTCCAACAATATTATTGTAGTTGTGGTCACGATTTCGATGAGGATTCGTGTTGTGTTATTAGTATAAAGATTTAACCGTTCCCAGATATCATTGTATGTAAGTAGACTTTCCGTTAGTACAAAATTGGATTGTATTTAAAATTGTAAGGTGATGTCTTATTATGAAGTTTTACAGCTGACGTATAAAAATTGATTACAAATAGGTGTCTAAATTCTTATCTACAAAAAGTAGAAGAAAAATAATATTTACAGAAAATTGCACGGTCGATGCCTACAGAAAAAGGGTTCATCTCTATAGAACAAAACACAAATGGCATCAACATTTAATAAAAGCTAAAAGCTATGTACAATACTAAAACGGTTCATGAAATTATTAAACGTTTAATATGAAAATGTCATCTATATTAAGAAAATTGATTCTATATGGTATGAGTTTTACCAATGGGGAAAAGAAGATAGAAAGATAGTATTTATCTTTGTTAATTATTGACTTATAAAAAAAATAAAACACTTACTTACGTTTTAGTTATAACATGTCATGCAAGTGGATGTGTCTGTAATCTGAGGAGAGTAACTGATATTGTGCTGCGAGTTCATATAAACGTCCTTTTATAAACATATCGTATCGATACGTAATTATATCCAAATGGGTGGTTTTGATTGCTCATTTCACTGTACGTGACCCACCCAAGTATTTTTAAGTGCTATGCTCACCTGAATGCACCTGAAAAGGCGTGTGATGAAAGCGCTTACATTTAGTATAGAATTTGATCCGCTTGGGATTGGAGGGTTATCCTAGTTGTGATGCGTATCACGGTGCTTCAATACTTAGGTTCAAATGTGCATTGTAAATAAGACTTTTGGTTCTCACAACTGGTGATAAGCAAATTTTTCTAAGAATGTAGGACATCAATACGTGCAAACGTCAGTAGATTTCAAAAAGCGCAATGTTTATTATAAAAACGGTTGTCCAAGGATTAGCATGTCACTATAATAGTCCACATATGTTTATATATATATATATATATATATATATATATATATATATATATATATATATATATATATATATATATATATATATATATATATAATTGCCTTTTTAAACCATTTTACTACACTCCTTCATTTATTATGTAATCGGTTTAAAAGTTTCATGATTTCACAGTTCATGTGAATTTTGATTTTCAAATCTGCAATTTTTATAGCAGATACCACGTGCAAAATGACTTTTACAAAAACGTAAGCAATAGTCTAACATTTCCATTGATACAAATTCTACGACTTAATTATAGTCTATGGAAGGAAAACAGAACCAAATTTGATTTTCTGATTCTCCGTGAAAGGCAACAGAGCCCTAGTTTATTTTCTGATTTTCTTTTCTCTATTATTTGTGCAGAGTGCAATACCTTTTGATCATTTTCGTTATAATTCCCTTCCTATGTACCTTATAGTTGGGCCTGCTACATTGCATCACAATTCTTTCAGAATTGTTGTCATCATTCTTTTAGTTTTTCTTGCATAGAAATTACAGACATTCTAATTACATATTATAATTAAAATATGTTCGTAAACATGATTAGATGGGATATGTAATGGAAGATAGGTACGATGTTGATGATAACAATGTCAATGATACACGAGAGGAAAAATATCTTCTTAAGTTTATATATTATTTGAACTCAAATTCTGTCAGCAATAGGAACAATTTGAGGGTTGGATCAGGTTAACTGTATGGAGTGGGTGGGGTGGGGTGGGGTGGGGGAGGTGGGGTGAGGGTTGAGTGGGGTGGGGTGGGTGGGGAGGTTAGGGTGGGGTGAGGTGGGATTTGTTCAAAATTTCAAAAGTTTCTTAACATTCCTAGAAAGGACATCAAAGCAACAGTATGTGCCTATTTATTCAAGGTGTGCATATTGAGCAACAATAAAATGATACTCAAATTTCAACAACAACAACGACTCTCTGGAAACCCTGGACCCCTTCTCCCCTCCCACCTGGTCTTGCATTGTATTAGTTACAATGTCCCCAATATGACTGTCACTGTTATCGTCGTAGACATCATCATCATATTTGTTGACTTCAGAGTAAAACAACAACAATAACAACAACAACAAAGTCACCATAGTGTCATAAAGTGCAGTTAACGCTGTTTATGATATTCCATCCAGTGTTAATAACCAAATTTGTCCAGCAGTGTATGTGAATTCTCAATCTGTTATTAACGCACTAATTGGAAACTGTTAATAATCTTGAGCTTTTAAATTAGTGTAAAGTACGATTTTTAAATGCTGGTAATCCTTTCATTAGTGTAAGACAGTACATGATTTATGGTATATTTTTGTAATGTTTGATATCAGTGTAAGACAGTGCAGTTTTTGTGGTATATATTGTAATGTTTAATATCAGTGTGAGTCAGTATTTTATATGTATGCTATATTTTCAACAGTGTAACTAAGCACACTTTTTACATAAAAAAATCATTTCATTAGGTTAAGACAGTACAGTTTATATATGCTAGCAACTTTTTATTAGTGTAAGACAGTACAGTTTATACATGCTGGTAATCGTTTCATTAGTGTAAGACAGTTCAGTTTATACATGCTGATAATCGTTTCATTAGTGTAAGACAGTTCAGTTTATACATGCTGGTAATCGTTTCATTAGTGTAAGACAGTACAGTTTATACATGCTGTAGCATGATGTCCCATCCAATCACATTATCCTGACACCAGGCCGATCAGTCGTAACACTAACCTCCTAATGCTGAGCGCCAAGCGATGCACCTGTTAGTACCATTTTTGTAAATCTTTGGTATGACTCGTCCGGTGATCGAACCAACGACCTCTCGCTTTAGAGGTGGACGGTCTAACCACTAAACCTCTGGAGAGGTCCAATATATGTTGCTAATCTTTCAATGCGTGTAAGACACTTCAATTTATTTATGTTGGTAATTGTCTAATTAGTTTAAGACAATTCAGTTTATACATTTATACACGCATTCACTTTGAATTGACTAATGTTCATGGGGAATCGAAATCCATCTCAAGTACGTTAATGACCATGAACGTTTCTAAAATTGATAGAAGAGGACTTGACTTTGTTGTTCATTTTAATGCAACACACACACAGACACACACACACACACACACACACACACACACTGACATTACTTGAGGGTGTGATAGTTCCAGTACCATGGACATACAATCTCTCTCTCTCTCTCTCTCTCTCTCTCTCTCTCTCTCTCTCTCTCTCTCTCTCTCTCTCTCTCTCTCTCTCTCTCTCTCTCTCTCTCTCTCTCTCTCTCTCTCTCCGTCTCATATCTAGCACAGTTTCACGGAGCGCACACACTTATGTTTATTAGACTTATGAGATGATAACCTATGTCATGCCGTTCGTCTATTGTTTTCAACTCGCGGAATATTATGTACAGATTAGCCACACATACCTTGTTTAAAAAAATTCTTTCATTTACCAAAATCATTTCGTGTTTATAGTAAGTTAATACGAAGAAGTCACAAATAGTTGCGGAGATAATAAAATAAGTGTCAAGTTTAGTAAGGTAATTTCCATAAAAGGATATAATGAATGTTACATTATCATACCGTATATATCAAGAAAAAATATTATGCAATACGAAAACGAATCGGTATATGTGGCCAGCCCAGATATACAATTATTTGAACGAGATATCCATTGTATTCTTTTTTGCTAGAATAATTAATATATTGTGTAACTTTTATGTTACGGGTTGTACACACACACACACACACACACACACACATCATACACACACACACAAACACACAGACAGTATGCCTCTAAAGGATGAGTGTCAGAAACTGGTAACCGGAAGGATTGACTTCCACGTCGAATACATGCAGTCTTCAGAAATTATATTTGATATAGGCTATCCAGGTTTTGATTATAATTTACTCCACCTAGGTCAACACACGCCCCCATGTTAGGTTCTCAAGAGAATGAGTCAACATCTTAAAAAAAGTAAGAACTAAACTCTAAAACGTTTACAGTGGTTGTTTTGAAACCATAAGTCTTTTTTGTTGTTGTTGTATATTATATTATTTATTCCGCAGAGGTGATTTGAACATACTGGTTAGATTTAGCCTAAGTGTCCCGTTGCTTTTGTGCTACGAATGTGTACAGTACCTCTTTTAACGCCAGCATGGTATGATCAGGATCATTTAATGTTATATTATTCTCCTGAATATTTCAACTGACATTTCATGACAAAATAACAATTTTCAGGACAGGGTATTGATTGGACAGAATTCAAATTAACCCATCATAGCAACTGTAGTGTTCCTCGCATTAACAAGAGGTTGGCCATTTCAATAAAGCTGTTGAAAGATATACATATTCTTGTGTCAGTTAAAATTTTCTTGTATCTATTTGCATTCTTTTTATCAATAAGCATTTTCTGATAAATTTACTTTCTACACTATAGATCCTAAAAGCATTTGCTACCCTCCTTATCACAAGGATAAGATAAAGGTAAAAGTGTCAGCTGAATGCAACTCAAAATGAGCTAATGTATGCCAAAATTTAGGTCTGAATGAGCTTGATGATAAAATAAATTTTACAATTCTCATTATTTTATCTTTGTACTGCTGATATGTTACGGCTGATGAAATAATAATAATAATAATAATAATAATAATAATAATAATAATAATAATAATAATAATAATATGTAATTATAATTTTTAACGTCACTTTAACAATTTTGCAGTCATATCACTACGATGTCTGCAGTGTGGCAGTTAATTGTGATGTCTATCACCGGGGTTTCATGCCGTAGACATGTAACATGATGTCGTACCCAATAAAATTATTCTGGCACCAAACCGACCTGTCCTAACACTAACCTCTTAAAGCTGAGCGTCAAGCGAGGCAGCTTTTAGTATTAAGTTTGTAAGTCTTTTTTATGACTCGACTGGGGTTCGAACCACAACTTCATGCATCCGAGGCAAACGCTCTAACCACTAGGCAACCGAAGCAATTTAATAATAATAATAATAATAATAATAATAATAATAATAATAATAATAATAATAATAATAATAATAATTATTATTATTATTATTATTATTATTATTATTATTATTATTATTATTATTATTATTAAATATTATTGTTGTTGTTGTTGTTGTAGTTATTGAGGTTGTTTTCGTTGCTGTTTTTTTTAGTAGCAGTATTACTGTTAGTGATGTCATTCGAAAGTTCGTATATGTAGCGTTGGTTCTAGCTTTTCTTCTATTTTAGCTGTAGCTTAGCAGCACACAACTTCTCGCTCTTTACCATAAGCATGCATCTCCCTTACACTCTCAATGATTATGAGCCACGACTATGGAACACGCCATCAAATAGCAATACATCTGTCTCTTAAGAAAGCATTGACACGTTTCTTTATATAGCATATAGGTCATGAGATTTTCTACAAGCATGCACTAGTACGTCATCAATGCGAGCTAGCACAGACAGACGGACGTAACGCGTGGAATCATGAAGTCATTTAAATGGACGCACATTTGCAGAGACGGATGGAATAGACACGTCGTATCATCACTACTTTACATAATTTCAGGAGATAGTGATTATAACTGGCTTTCTACAAAATCAAACATGAAAGGTAATTTTTAAATGTCAGCCTAAATCTGCCCAGTATCCAGAATAAATTCGAATAAGTTAGACAGAAATGGGAAAGGTGGAAACTATGATATTGCTGCTCTGATTTGGCAAAGCCAATTTTGATGATGGGGTGGGTAGGTATACTTTTTTAAAATATTTAATTTTTAGTTAATATTAAAGTATGATACACATAAAAGACGTGAGAAAATATAATTCGATTGACTTAGCAAACGAATACATATTTATAAGTTTCAAGTCATGTGGAAACTGGATCATTTTAAATAATTTATTCGAGTCGAAATGGAGCAACCATTATGGATTTCTTTCGTCAATTAAAGCGATATTCTACGCAATACTAATATATATTTGATAAATCATATGTACTCGCTTATAAGACGAGATTAACTACAAACAATTACCAAGATATGCAAAATGTGTCTGTAGATCATGGTCATATTTTATTTGTTGTGCTAATTACTCCTAACAAATTGCACAGGCCTATACATGCCAGCGCATTACGCTACATCAGATCTGGGTTTGCTCCGTTTGTAGTAAATTTCGTCTTAAAGGTGAGTTAGGTCTATAACGTGCTTTACGCATTTGTTTAAGATCGTAATTTCACAGAAATTTTAACTTGGCGGTATATCTGATAGTACACTGTGTGCTTTTTGAAGTTTTTATCTGAACAATATTTTCTTCATAAGTCATCATAGTCTCCATCCCGAGTAGATAATAATACCTTAATTTATTGAATGCTCTTAAATCGATTATCTAATCCATTTACTGGGTTTGCAGCAACCTTACTTGTTAAATCCTACGTCATTTATGTCCAGTCCTCATGCCACATAATTATTTTGACATGGCTTTCCTCTTTAGATTACGATGCAAGACTAATGGTCTGTCGAAATTAAACTCTAGTTTAATGTTACATGATATTTGTTCATTGGAGGCATGCATATGCATTTTGTTTCTAGAATAAATATTAAAAGTTTCCGATTTAATCCTAGTGTTCCAGCTATCCCATTTTTCCCTTCAAGGTATTAATTTTAATTTAAAAACTACTATAATTCCTACATACAGTGATAATATGAGAAATTTCCCGTAGTTCTGGTTTTTGATAGACGCTTAAAATATGTGAGAAATTGTAACACTTATTGGCATTAGAGCTAATTTAATTTTTGAAATTTGCACTGCTGCCACAATCAAAAATACAGATGTCTGTAAATGTCACGGATGAAAGAACCTGAAACACAAAGGCAAAAGTTTTCAAGAATGCTACCATTCGTTACTGAAACGAATGATTAGTTCTGAATTTTTGCCCTTGGCAGACTTTGGTCGTACATTAATTGAGACTGTGATCTGCGTGAAATTGAAAAAAAAAAATGATTATTTCTCAGAAGTATTTAATATCGTATTGAGAACATTCTTCGGAATATGTTCAATCACATTGATTGTATCCTAACCTAAAACGTCTCACAATTACTTTACACACACACACACACACACACACACACACACACACACACACACACACACACACAAGAAGAGATAATAAAAAGAATCAGCTATAAATACAGTATTCATTTTTAATTAGTGACCTATAGATAGTTAAATCACTTCGTTACTTTTCAGTTCTAAAAAGTCACTCATGAGGATTTGTTCTTATTATCTATGTCTAGTAGCTGATGACGGATATACAGTTAACATCAATACCTTTTTATAAAACTATCATTTCAACATTCAGTTTCAGATAAACGTGTAGCTTTTGATGGATTTTTTTTACCGGTCCTGATCCATCCATGCGAATGCTCTACTTAACTGGAAAGGAAAAGTTGCACAGTCATTTATCACATTAAGGGAGAGGAGAAAATTTTAATACTGGATCGACATAGGGGAGTTGTATTATTATTTTACATTGAACTCAATAAATATAGTGAATTGTCCTGTGGCACAGGCATTTTTATATTTTAATGTGCATCGTAAAAAGTTATTTGTGGTTCTGTAGGTTGACAGCCAACAACTTGATTAAGGTGTCGTATGGGCGTAACTCGTAGTTTTTTATTCAAGTATTATTGGGCATCGACACCTAGAAACGTGAGTTGGTTACATTGCATCATTTTTAAAGAGTTATAAACAGTGTAAATAGAAACACGCTTTGGTCAAAACACAATCCTACGATGAATTTTCAGTTGGTTTTTTTTGGGGGGGGGTTAAAGACATAAAACTTAAATGAGCCTCTTGTTAACCGTTGTGAAATTTATGCACATTTAAGATCACCCTCAACTACAGAGCTGGAGAAAGATTGGGGTCAGATGAAAAACTTTACCCCAAGGTATTTAAGTAAGAAATATGAGAAATAATATTGGCTACTTCTTGTGCAGACGACAAGAGACAATAATAAAAAAAATCATCGTAAAAAAGCTGCCGTACCTTTCTTGTTATCCCCACCTAAATGCGACCCGCCTTGATTCGGATTTGTTTGCGCTTTATGCATCAGAAGATATTAGTCGCCTGGAAAAGAATGACGACTACCTCAACTTCACCCAGGCATTGCCACCCTGGTAATCTTTGTATATATTTACAAAGTAACGAGCTGTCAAAAGATTTTTCTATGTTGCTGGTTTTTCCTTTTGTATGTGTTTAACAGCAGTTTCATCATACGATCAGCTTTACTTGGCGTCCAGTACATTTTGATGGAGGAAGAGACCTTGAAGACTCCGGGAAGAACATGCGACCCACATGAAGCTACTGGCAATCTGTCTGTCTGTCTGTCTGTCTCTCTCGAACGAACGAACGAACGATCGATCGATTGATCGATCGATCGAAAGAACGAACGACCGACCGACCGAGTGACCGTGTGGTCTAAAGCGCTATCCGTTACCGATCATTGCCATCTCACATCTGTCTGCATGGATTCGAGTCTAAGATTCGGTGAATGCGGATATGTGAGAAAGCTTACCAGTAGCTTCTCTTTGGTTGGTAGTTCTTTCCTGGGAGTTCCCGGTTTCTTCCTCCACCATTGATACTGGCCGCCATGTATAGCCTATCGTGTGCTGAAAAATCGCGTTAAGCCCAACAACAACAACAACTCCCTCTCCCTCTCTCTCTCTCTCTCTCTCTCTCTCTCTCTCTCTCTCTCTCTCTCTCTCTCTCTCTCTCTCTCTCTCTGAGTTTTCTACCACGCTAATACGAGATGTGTACATTCTTGTGTTCTTTTCTACACGAATAGCAAACACAATTTCACAATTTGAAGGTTCAAGGCAAATGCATTGGCGTTCAACGAGGTATAAGGAGAATTAAAAATTTTAAGATTGTAGCAGGAGAAATGCTGATAACATTTGTATAAAAAGGTATGTATGCACATACAAAAACAACCCTGCTGTAAGTAACTGGCGGAATCATATACATGAACCAGCCTTTGTTGAAGAAATAAAATTAAGTATATTGATTTTATTTTATATCATGAACTTTTGTTTACACGACGAGGTGATCACTTACCAATACAATTTTGACAGCACATTATTGAAAGAGGTAAATAATGAGAAATCATGTACATTAAATGCTTATTCAAGTCAACGCCCATCTAAAATACAATCTCACAGCATATCTACAAAATGCAACTCAGTTCTTTAAACTTAGTATGTTTAATATCTTTATTTCACCCTGTATACATGTCTTATAAAGGCGCATAATAATAATAATAATAATAATAATAATAATAATAATAATAATAATAATAATAATCTTTCTTTAACGAGGACTATATATGGTCATGAATTACCCATCAGGTAGGTGTTCTCTGTTTTTCTGACTGTTTAATGCAAAATGATTAAAAGAAATATTTTTTATCAGAAAAGTAAATTTAAAAAATACAAGACCATATACATAATCAGTTATCGTCGCACACCGTTTCATACGTACTTAACATGAATGGCTATGTGTGACTATACTGGTAAACATACACTTATATAAATAATATTCTATACACAGGTACATACATTTTAGCATAAGTCATGCGTATTACATACATCGAATAAGATCTGGACATATTCTTTATGGATATAATTAATGGCTCTGAATGGAAAATTTTATGTCAAGAAGGAATTTCTATAATCATATTTTAAAAAAGTAATGAAATTTGAATTGCGTTACCTCTCTGGTAAGGAATTCAATATAGTAGGTTCTGACACAGTAAATGAGATACTGTAATAATTGCATTGTGCCACGGAATCTGCAGATCGCTGTAAATCGTCTATCGGAGATTACGCTCAGCATTTGATAATCTTAGTTCAGTTAGGTTGGAGATATAATCTGGAGAAAGACCGTTTAAATACTTATATGTCATGATTCCTTTAAAATAAAGAATATCTTTTTGTGTATGTAGCCATTGCAAGCGTAAAAACAAAACATTCGATAGAGTCATAACAGGAAGTTTCAGTATTATTTGGGATGACCTTTCCTGCAGTCTGTCAGTTATGGACATATAGTAATTGGATATCTCGTGATCTATTAGTGGTAGTATATATCTCGAAAAATTAAAATCAAGTATCACATAATGAATTTCTCATTTTTTCTTTATATTGTCATCGTACTCAGGATTGTTGAATCCATGACTAGACAACTTTTTGTAGTACGTAAATTTGGTATTTTCGAGCAAGGCTTACACCTAACTTTTTGTTTTAGTAGATATTTTAATTCACATTCTTGTTCCGCCCTACGCCAAGTGCGCATGTGCGGAATTTCTCTTATGGTGTTATGACGTTAAAGGTGAATACATTGATCACTACTGTAGTTCCATTATTGTTAAGAACGTGTTTTCGCAGAGGTTTTAACTTGGCGTTATCTCAGAATGTACGCGGTGTGCTCATTGACGTTTGATTCTGAACAATATTTTCTTAACATAAGTCAATATAGGCTGCATTATGAGCGGTTCTGAATACCTTAATTTATTGAATGATCTTAAATCAATTATCTAATCCATTCACTAGGGTTGTAGCAATCTTAATTGTTATATCCTGGTCATTTATGCCCAGTCCTCATGCCACATAATTATTTTGAACTGGCTTTCCTCTTTAGATAGCGATGCAAGATCTAATTGACTGTATGTATTTTGTTGCAGAATTAAATATTAAAAGTTTCCGATTTACCACCAGTGCTCCAGTTATCCCAGTTTCCCCTTTAAATTTAATCACTACTGTCATTATAGTTCACTGTGATAGTATGAGAAATTCCACATACAACTGGCATTAATGACATTAATTGCATTTGATCTGGTGTAGAACGATACGCCGACACTTAAAGGTCTGTAACCTCCTGAGACATGTATCATATGCTGAAGACATGAATATGAGAAACTCTAACACTTACTGGCATTAGAGCTACTTTACTTGTTGAAATTTGCACTGCAGCCATATTAAAGATACAGATGTCTGTAAATGTCACAGTTGAAACTGAAGAAAGAATTTGAAACACAAAGACAAAAAAATTTTCAAGAATGCTGCCCTTCGTTGCCGAAACAAAATATAGTCCTGAATTATTGCCCTTAAGAGACTTATGTTATTCATTAACTGAGATTATAATTTGCGTTGATGTTAGAAAGACATGATTATTTCTCAATGGCATTTAATACGGTATTATCACATTTTCTTAGTTTTGAAGACATTACACAATAAGTTAGAGAATATATTCGCTAGTAGGAATTTATGTGACATTACAACACAATACTAGAAGCCTAATTGTTACTGTGTTAAATACGATTCAAGATGAATCGTGATATTCGAAGACAGAGAGACAAATAGATAGATACTTGAACATATTGGTGAATGGATGGACATCTAGGTAGTGCGATAAAAAATATTTACTAATCATTTTTGTTATAACCAAAAGACCGACGAATGCAAAGAAACTTGTGCTAAAAATAGAACCAGACGTAAAAGGATGTAATCGATTGTTGCATCTGCGCGGAGGAGTTGAAACGATTACAACCTAACTACTCAAATAAACAATATTACATTTACCGTTAAACCTGTATTTTGTCAACAGTACATGTCACAAGTCGAGACATTGACCACTGAAGTTATACTTGCTCAACAGTAACTATCATAAGTTAAGGCAATTACAGATGTAACTCATGTGACAACGCCTCGAGAAGTAGATTTCAAGGAAAATCATAAAATAAAGTCAATGCATGTCAAGATTTATAGGAAGAAAAATAACTTGTGTCACCTATTAAATAATATAAGTGTATTTCGTTTATAAGTATGGCATTAGCATGACTGAGAATGTCTTTCAATTAAGTTGATGTTTTTAGATGGATCCTCACAAATAAGCTGCATAAATCAATAAGGGTAGTTTAATATGCAGCATGTATCAGAAACCTGTTTCGCAAATTAACTGCTTAGATTCATGTACGTAGTTTGACCTGCAGCATATACAAATAACTGTAGCGTGATCTGCTATGTAGGTCAATAACCGCTGATTGACTTCCAGCAAAGGTCAATAACTGTAGTTTGATCTACTGCAAAGGTCAATAACTGTAGTTTGATCTCCTGCAAATAGGTCAATAACCGTAGTTTGATCTAATGCAAAGGTCAATAACTGTAGTTTGATCTGCTTCAAAGGTCATTGACTGTAGTTCCATCTCCTGCAAAGGTCAATAACTGTAGTTTGACTTTATGCAAAAAGGTCAATAACCGCAGATTGATCTACTGCAAAGGTCAATAATCGTAGTATGATCTACTGAAAAGGTCAATAACTGTAGTTTGACCTGCTGCAAAGGTCAATAACTGTAGCTTGATGTACTGCATAGGGCTATAATCATAGTTGTATATATATATATATATATATATATATATATATATATATATATATATATATATATATATATATATATCTCACACACCCAACAACACACACACACACACATATATATATATATATATATATATATATATATATATATATATATATATATATATATATATATAAACTTCAAGTAAAATAAGTTACAGATGAGTTGAAAAAGCTGCATAGGTCAATAACCAAAATACTTAAATACCTACTGCATAGGTCAATAACCGTAGTTTGATCTACTGCAAAGGTCAATAACCGTAGTTTGATCTACTGCAAAGGTCAATACCCGTAGTTTGATCTGCTGCAAAGGTCAATAACCATAGTTTGATCTACTGCATAGGTCAATAGCCAAAATACTTACATACCTACTGCATATGTCAATAACAGTAGTTTGATCTACTCCAAAGGTCAATAACCGTAATTTGATCTGCTGCAAAGGTCAATAACCGTAGTTTGATCTACTGCAAAGGTCAATAACCGTAGTTTGACCTGCTGAATAAGTCAATAACCGTAGTTTAACCTGCTGCATAGGTCAATAAAGGTAGTTTGATCTACTGCATATGTCAAAAACTGTAGTTTAATCTTCTGCATATGTTAATAACTGTAGTTTAATCTACTGCATAGGCCAATAACCGTAGTTTAACCTGCTGCATTGGGCTATAACCTTAGTTTTATCTACTGCGTAGCTTAGTGACTCTAGTTTGATTCCCTGGATAGGTTTTAACCGCAATTTGACCTAGTACATTGATCACAAGACGTCGTTCAACGTACTCAACAACGGTAGTTTTATCTTATCATCTATAAATCACCATACTGTGGTCTGATTCACACATCGATAACAAGTTGTTGGATTTCAAACTATTGTATATAAAGCAGGTGACACTTAACACCAGTACAACTTTTCTCCATAATTCAAACTGTAGTTTTGTCCTACAGGAAATATTTTATCTATTTAGATAAAAAGCTGGTGCATAAATAAAATGTATCCCAGGCACAAACGAAATTTATATCATGAAAAGCAGAGATGAAACAATTACAATGTTTGACAAAATGTTCCACATCCCAGGGTACAAGAAAAACCACAGCATATCCAATACTATTGATTCATATTGATGTGTGTTACTTTAAAAACATTGTACTTTATAAAGTACTGTTTACGTTGTGTTTTACATTATACCAAACTAATGCACACCACATTGTCTTTTACGTTTTTGTACCTTAAACGAAAACATTCATCACTTGCTTCCTACATATAAAGCATTACTTTCCTCTTATGTCTCATGTTCCGCCAGTCTATGGTCTGAGATTTTCATTAAAAAAGTGTTTCGATTTCTCCACCAAAAGGAGAAAGAACTTTACGACAGGCTGAAGTTTTCTGAAAGTATTCGTGTTTAATATAAGCAGTAAACTCTTTTCTGGAAACTGACTCTCTCTCTCTCTCTCTCTCTCTCTCTCTCTCTCTCTCTCTCTCTCTCTCTCTCTCTCTCTCTCTCTCTCTCTCTCTCTCTCTCTCTCTCTCTCTCTTGTTTTAGCAGATTTTATCAATAAAAATCCAGAAATACAGTATTGCTTTTTTACTTAGTGACTATAAATAGTTAAATCACTTCGTTATTTTTTTAATTACAATAAGTCACTCTTGAAAAAATTGTCCTTATTAATTTTGTCATGTAGCTGATGAATAATATTCAGTTAACATGACCAGCTTTTGTTAATTTAAAAAAAAAACGATCATCTTAATACACAATTACCGTTAAGCGGGTAGCTTTTGATGGATGTTTTTTTTTTTACCTGGTCTGATCCATCCATCAGCTCACCTGGTAAAGAAAGTTGCAAAGTCATTCACAATAGAAAGTGAGAGGACAAAATACTTACATTTTAATATTGGATCGACACAGGTGATTTGTATTATTATTTTAATGTGAACTCAATACATATTCAAGCGTGTCTCGAAAAAGACTATTTGTGGATCTGAATAATGACAGACAACAACTTGAGTAAGGTATCGTTTGGGCGTAACACGTAGTTTTCAATTCAAGTAATATCGGACATTGAAACAGGGGTAGGTTACATATGGCGTGTTGCATTGTTTTCAAGATTTATTAAATGTCGCAATAAAAGAGTG
>JAEAOA010000688.1:0-30000 GCA_016746295.1 Potamilus streckersoni | reverse complement strand
TTGACAATCAAGGGGAGTTAACCAAATATTTTATTCAGACCTACACGATATCTTGATCTTGGATCATGTATATTTATTGTCATAAATCAAAACGGAACAGCTTGTGCTTTAGAGTTATAAAAGAAATTTTTAAATTTTCCATATCCATGTCCCCTGAACACCAAGTATAATAAATATTCTGTAGGGTATAATTATCTACTCAATTAAACACAACTAGAATATTAATTATCTCTGATCACCTTAGGTATTTGTGTGTATCTCTGAGTAACATAAATCACGTTTGTGTTTCTATGTCTACCTCGAGAAAATATTCTAGCTGGATTAGATTGTTTGTCCAGCATCACAACATCATATAACACAAGATTATTAATGAATCCATCTAAATCATCTACAGACGGGGCTTCATCGATATCTGTGATAAAGTTAATAAAAATATTCTAGCTGGATTAGATTGTTTGTCCAACATCACATCATCATGCAACACGAGATTATTAATGAATCCATCTAAATCATCTACAGACGGGGCTTCATCGATATCTGTGATAAAGTTAATAATATCGTCGCCGTCTTTATTAACTGATTTTGCTTTTTCGCTAAATTCCTTAAGTACTTCGTAACAATGCTTATCATCTAAAGACGGTGCTATTAGATATAGTTTGTTCCATCTCAACCACCTCATTAATAAATTTAATAATAATTGTGTTTTACCTGATCCAGATGAACATATTATAATCATTCTTATCGAATTTGGTAATGCTGGATGGTGCTTCACTGGTTCCTGTTTTCGTGTAGCCGAAAAATCAATACATATTTATTGTATCCATATTATTAATAACATGAGTCTATATTGTGTTCGATGTAGATCATCTACACCCACCACTGGATTGACAACAATAATAACAAAAATAAAAAAATGGCTTGCATGAACAGGTAAATGTGTAAAATGTGGTACACAAAAATATAAATTTATCTCAGGTACATCAAAGATAGTTGGGGATATTGCAGCTTCTTTAGGAAAATTACCTGGATTACCAATGGCAGTAGTATTAGGAAACCAGGTTTTCAACTCACTTTGTTTTTTTACCCTCCAAACAAGTATAAATTATCCCCCACCCCACCCCCTTTTCTTCCAAAATAAACCAGGTTTTCAACTCACCCTAGAGGAAAACCAGGTTTTCAACTCACTTTGTTTTTTTACCCTCCAAACAAGTATAAATTATAGTCCTAAATTATCCCCCACCCCACCCCCTTTTTTTCCAAAATAAAACAGGGTTTTGACTCACCCTCCCCCACCTCTTTTTTTCCCCCTACTACTACCTGTAAACAGGTATTTTGTAACCAAACAAAACAACAGGTGTTGGAATGTGATAAGCTCTTTACACAGAGGTGACTAATTTGTTAGAACAGCGCATGTGTGGAATACAATTATTCTAAAGACGGCAAACGGGTTTTACCACAAGATAACAGGATGAAAATTAAACTGTGCATTAGAATGTTTCAGTTAACAAGGTGGAAATTAAACTAGCATTAGAATGAAAATGATATTATTTTAGTTATATTATATCTTAAGTTTAGATAAAATTTTACGTTACTCATATTTTTTATGATATTTTTTTTCATACTTGCTAACCCTCATTGGTAGAATGTCTGTTAACATATTGTCAATAATACGAAATTCACGTAATAAATCATCCATATTATATTTAACTCCTCGTAGGTAAGACCGGATGTGATCAAGTAGTTTCTTATAAGTTTTAATTGATGTTAAACAACCATGCTTCTTTATCAAAAGTCTTGGTTCTACTTTTTTACACGCTGCTGTAAGTGAAACACCAATACCAGATATAATTAACAAAAAGGGATTTAACGATATCCCACTTGAAATTATACCAGAACTGGTCATTAACAATGGTAGATATGATATTACTCGAAGGATCTTGTTGTAGTATTTATAACATTTTTTAACGCACCAATGTTTTTTGTGATAATATTTGTAGTATTGTATTAGTGCGTCCACATCTTGTTTTGGAATATCTTTTGAAATATGATTGAAATCAACTATACTTCTTTTCATTATAATATTAGTTCACATAGTCCTATGTTTGGTTAATTCATAATAAGAGCTGGTTGTTCAGCTATAAATTCCAAACACCAGAGAAAAATTATTAATTTTAAAGTTTTATCAACTGGTTCAAGTACAAATTCTTCTTCAGAATTTTGGTTTATTATTACAGATAATACTCCAGATGAGTCATCATTTAGATGACGAGATAGATATTTGGTAGATATTCTAAACTTTGCACTGCTAAGCACTGACAATCTATACATACCAGTAACTTCTGCAGTGTATTTGATAGAATTATTTTGCCTCGTCCATGTACTAGACCCAGATGCAACAGTATACACAATATTTTTAATCTGTTTGTGAGGTATTTTAATCATATTTGTTTTCTCAACAATATTAGGAATTCCACTAATAATATCATTGAGTTTTGTGTTAATATTAGCGAGTGTAATGTCAACATTTGATGGATTTCCAAAAAATTCATCTCTAATTTTGTTTATGCTTCTGCGAAAACTTGAAAATGTGTTCACGTGACTGGTAAAATTATTTTTGAGTGCTGTGATTTCATTAGTAATTAAAGCGTCCCAATCATTGACATATTTTTTAGTGACAGCATCCCCATCCTCAGTTGGGTTTCCAAGATCTGTAATCTTATTTTGTTTCATAACAATATTCCCACTAAATACATCACCATCTTTTTTAACAAAATCATTAACTGACCTACCAGAATCTTGTATATTACCTAGATTGTTAAAAGTAACGATATTATTAGCAATCGCAGCAGTATTTCGTACAACTACATCTGACAGTTTTACATTACTCGTCTTTAATCGTCCTTCTTTGTCTTGGAAAATGACAACTTCATCTGGATCTACGCTGGTAAGATTTAGTAAATTATTGATTTCATTTTTGAGCCGATCAAGAGTTGCATATTTGGATAAGTCACCTTTAAAACGTTTTGTGGATAAATCTTCTAATAGTGTTCCAAATTTTGTATAGTAGCTCATTATTTACTATCCTAGATAAAATTATCAACACTAGTTTAATATTATACAAAATGGCAAAATCGTCGATACTAAACTTTGATACAGAGACTAGTGAAGCATAAACATAATAATGAACTTCCTGATTGTCATTATCTTATTGTTGGGCGAACTGGATCGGGGAAAACAAATTTGCTTATGAACTTGCTTCTTGGTGATAATTTTAACTACGATAGAGTTTATATTTACACAATCAATCCACAGCAAGATAAGTATGAGTTATTAAGTGAGTATAATGAAAAGCTTCGTGATGATCTTAAAGCTGGTGAAGATTTTTTTATAATTAGGCAGCCAGAAGATCTTATTCCAGTTAATCAACTTGATGCAGATGAACATAAGATAGTAGTTTTTGATGATATTCCGCTAAACAACATGGAGATGAACAAAATAAGATCATATTTTTCACTATCCCGTAACAAACAGTGTAATTCTGTTTATCTCGCTCAAGGATTTTATAATGTTGATAGGTTTATTAGGCGAAATACGGGTTGTTTTATTTTATTTCCAGGACTGGATAATGTTGACGTTAGAAATATTGCAAGCGAGCAATGCGGTGGCGTGACAAAAGATAAGTTTATTGAACTTTACCGTAATGCTACAAAAGATAAATTTAACTTTTTCTTATTTGATAAACTTACAAATGATCCAACTAAAATGTTTCGCTGTTGTATTAACACTTACTTACAATAAAGCGTTTCAATTTTATAAAATTTATAATTATAATAATGGACAAACGAGCAAGATACAGACAACACATAGAAGATCTAAAAAAACTTGCTCAATCTCAGGCATCACTTAAGCAAAAAGTACAAGAAGCACGACGTGGGCAAGTAACCGCTACAGAAACAACAGCTACAATTTTCAAGCCGGTTACTGAAGCATTATTAGGTAAACAACCTGAAACTAAACCACTGTCAGAAGAAGAACTTAAGCAACTACAGGAAAAAGGTTTGATTGGAATTGTTAGAGAACAACAGGAAGCAGCTGCTGCAAAACTTGTTACTAGATCTGATGAAGAAAAGAGAAAACTGATTGAGGCACTTACAGCAAATATAGCTGATCCTGCGGCTAGACAAGCAGAAACAGATCGATTGATAAACAATCCGCTGGAACTTGAGCGAAGATTAGCAGAGTTAACAACGCAAGGAATAACAAATATTATAACAAATTTATCAGGAGACATAAAAGATATCAGAGAGGAGCAACAAAGAGTCGGTGATCTTACTGTAAAGTTTATGGAAGTTGGAGATCAAAGATTTTATTTTACAAAAAAAGCAAATGATGAGATAAAAGGTAGTGAATATGATGATTTTTTAAACAAAGAAAATATAAGGGGTATTGATGATATAAGCAAGTGGACTGATGCAGAATATCAAGCATTAATCGATAAATTTAATGTAATATTTAATGACGGAGCTGCTGCTAAAGATGAATTAAACACGGTTACAGAGATTAATAATATGATTCCATTTTATGAAAGAATGAGAAAGGGTGTCATTGCTCTCACGTTTAAAAAAACAGCAGAAAATAGCAGAGCAAAACCTTTTGGTAAAAGGTGGAGTTTTAAAAGAAAATTTGATAAACTCGATAAATCTCGTGTAGAAAAATATAGAAAAGAAAAAACAGGAACTGGTGTAAAAGTATTTACTTCAACTACTGAAATGATAGGTAGATTAATGTTATTAATATCATCAAAGGAAGCTGGGAATGTTAGTGTTGAACTTGATAATGAAATCATTGACATACTTGATCATCTAAGATCGAGTGAATTATTAACATCTAACGAATATGAAACTTTACACCACGACTTAATCGCGGCGACTTAATTTTGTAAAATGATATAATATTAAAGGAATGCAAACAACATTATTACTAAACTCTAGCGAGTCTACAGAAGATAGCGCAAATTTTTCAGTAAATTATATTCCACCTATAGAACTAGATCCTACAAAACAATATGAAATTGGATTAATTTCTTGTACTTGCTGGAATGCTATACCTAACGTGAAAAATGATGTTAACGATGAAATGTATTTTACTATGATTACAACACCTACAATATCTACAACAAAAAAAATAAAAATTCCGCAAGGAGCTTATAATATTGAAGATCTAAACAAGGCGATCAAAGAGCTCATAACAAAAGCTAACGGTGTGGCTGATAATTTTGAATTAGCAGCAAATTATAACACATTGCGAACTAGGATAACTTTGAAAAATATAGCAATCAATCTTGAACCAAGAGAAAGAAGTATTGCACAACTGTTAGGATTTACTGAAAAAACTTACACTGCACTTGATCAGCCTATTACATATGACAGTGAACTGCCATCAAATATAACAGAAGTAAATACAATATTAGTAAATTGCTCTACTGCTTCTGGCTCTTATACATCAAAAGGTAGCAAAGGTCAAACGATTTACAGTTTCTCACCAGAAGTCCCGCCAGGTTCTCTCATGCAAATAACTCCACGACATATTATATATTATCCTTTAAACGTTGAAGATCAAATATCAAGTATAAGGATGCAGTTGACAGATCAATCAGGAAAACAGTTACATGTTAGTAATGAAATTGTAACTTATTATTTACATCTACGCGAGCAAAAGTAAAAATTATGAAACATCAAATATAATGAAACAAAGAAAAAAAGTTTATCGAAGAAAAATAGTAGGAGGATTTTTTGGAAATATATTCACTAAAGTTATTAAAAATATTCCAGGACTAGCGCGTAAAGTTGCACCAATTGCTATTGACGCGGGTAAAGCTTTTGCAACTGGGGCTGCATCTGCCGCTGGGACTGCGGTGGGACAAAAAATAGCTAATAAAATAAAAGGAGATCCACCGACTGCATCTGAAATAAAACAAGCTATCTCAGAAATCGCTCCAACAAAAGAAACTCAAAAAGCTATGATAACAACAACAAAAAAATTATTATCACCAAAGGGCGAGCAGATCATACAAAAATTAATATCTAAAGTAACAGTGCCGCAATAAAATTTTATATAATCTAATAAAATAAAATGTCTACTAAAAATTATCTCGAGTTAACAGAAACTTATGACATCGACAACGATGTGACAGAATTCGAGTTTGTTGAGTACCTTGATGAAAATTCTAACGAACCAAATAAAACTGGTATTAGAACCTTTAACACCAGAGATGAAGATGTATTTCTACTGCCACATAAGGCTATGTTAGAAGTTCGTGGTCAGATTATGACAGTAGCTAATCCACCTGCTGCAATTGCAGTTGGAGCAGAAGTAGCTCTTATAAATAACGGTTGGAGTCTATTCAAAAGTGCTAGATATCAACTGGCCAATCAAACTGTAGAAGATATTTCGAGTCACCTACAAGTTGCAAGTACAATTTTAAATATTATTTCGTTTTCCGACGATTACTCGAGATCAACTGCAACTAATATGATGTGGTTTAAAGATACTGGACGGGGTATAGCTGAATCAACAGAATTTTTAAAGAGAGGCGCTATAGTACATGGAGCTAATGCTGATGAAAATACTGTAATTGTGAGAAATTTTCTCATTGCTAATGCTGCTGCACTAGATATTGTCGCACCTGCTGCAGATGCTAATGCAAACGCTACAAGAGTTTCTCTTACAGCAGTTTTTAATAATCTAAATATAACACCACCAGCTGCAGCTGTAGACGGTACTGCGATGTTAAATTTACTTCTTAACACACTTGATGTGAGAAATCCACGCTATAACGAAGGTTTTGCTAGGCGAAGAAAACTTGCAGCAGGATCACGTCAAATTACAATGATGCTTCCGCTAAGCATGATTTTCGGCTTTTGTCGCGATTATGATAAAGTATTTCGCGGAGTAAAACATACTCTTATTTTAGATCGAGCAGACCAAAACGATTGCTTGTTTAGATCTGGAGGGGCTGATGTACAGTTTATCATAAACAAACTTTCTTTGTGGATGCCACGTATAACACCATCAATCACTAAAATGTCAGAACTAAATAACACACTTGATAAGCATACAAACAGAATTTACTTTAAGCAGCATAAGGTATATCAGACAGCGGTTCCAAATACTACTGACTACACGTGGAGGGTCACAACAACATCAAGCGAACAACTGCCGAGAAATATCTTTGTCGTATTTCAACAACAAGCTCGACGAGGTAACCAACAACAAAATAATGCAGTATTTGATCACTCTGATGTCAGACGAATATACGCTAGATTAAATTCAAAGCAATATCCAGAACGAGCTATCGAGTGTAATTTTGCTGATGATGTTAATAAAAATATTTCTCGACCGTACATGTACCTGCTTGACGCAATACAAAAATATCAAGATGTTGAAGATGGAACTCAAATATCAGTAGAAGAATTTCGTACGCTTTATCCTATATTTCATTTTGATGTTAGTAAACATAACGAGCGAGCTGTAGACAGCACAGCGGATATTGAAATTACCTGGACACTTGGGGCGGTTCCAGTAGCGCCGTTATACGTATACGCATTAGTGATTAGTGATAGATTTATCACGGTAGATTCTATTGGAGGTAAAATGACAGTTCAAGTTTAATCTACAGTTGTTATATAAAATGGCAAAGTATATTGTAAAAGAAGTGTATTTGACTGATGGCCAAGTTAAAAAATTAGTAGCTGCTACTGCAAAGCGAGAACAGGTATCATTAAAAATCAATCCTAATATTTCTGATGGTGTTTTAACAAAATTAATGCTAACAAAAAATCAAGTAAAAAAGTATGATCGTAAAAAAAACTTTTGTTTTAAATTTGAGTGCTGCACAAATGACAGCGATGGCAAAAGAAGGTGGTTTTCTTGGTCCGGCATTATCAGTATTAACTAGTACAATAATACCTAAACTTTTGCCGGTGTTGGGAACATTAGGACTAGCAGCAGCGTCTGGAGCAATATCTGGCGCAACGAAGAAAGCAGTCGAAGGTAATGGTATCATTCGTGGAAGTGGAATAAAAAAAATTGTAAATTTTATGTAAATAATATATTATAATGCCACAAAAGAAAAAGAAATCACCAACAACAAAAAAAAAGAAAGTAATAAAAACAAAATCACCAACACCAAAGTGCAAATGCATATGCAATCAAACAAAACAAGGAGGAATTATTCCGTTCGCTCCACTTTTGGCGGGACTAGCGGGAAGTCTGCTGCCAAATCTTTTAGGAATCGGACGTGGTCTAACATTACCAGGAACTCGTCGACCCCGTTGAGTAATTTTGATATCATTGATAAGTTAAAAGCGGTTCCTGGATTTCACGGAGTTTATTCTAAAGATGAGCTCTCAGCAATAAAATCACCATCTGCTGTAAGTTCATGTGTTATTAATATACAAGATTTTAATGACGGATCTGGTACGCATTGGGTAGCAGTTTATAATAATAATTATTTTGACTCGTTTGGACTTCCTCCAAGCGATGTAATAAAAAAGTATATGAAAAAAAAATTTACAAAAGTATATTATTCGTCAAATCAACTCCAACCTGTTGGAACGTCTGCTTGCGGATATTATTGTATTATGTTTATCCGACAGATGAGCAGAAATCTTAATTTTTTAAAATTTATTTTACAGTTTGATAAGCAACCTTCTCACGCTAATGATGAGATCGCAATTAATTTTATCTAAACTTATAAGTATAATAATGTCAACATACTGTCTCAAGTGTAAAACTAAAACAGAAGGTATTAATGAAACAACAGAAAAAACAAAAAACAACAGGATAATATTAAAAAGTATTTGTGCAATCTGTGGAAAAAGAAAAAATACATTTTTAAAGAAAACGTCCCCAGCGATAGTATCTCCAGCGACGTCGCTAGGATCTGGTTATCCTAATATTATTTTAGTCGACGACTAAAAATATAGAATGATATGCAACTGTGATTCTGACAGAGATTTGTGTATTGAGCAAAATAAAATTGTCGCATACTGTCAATGTTGTAACAACAGAGAAATAATAGGGTCAGGTATAGATATACATAAACTAATTGGAAAATTACCAAAACCAAAAGGCGGTTGGACATTGCCAGGGCATCGGTATACTGGTCCATGGAATCCGCTACATCAACAACTAGATGAAAACGACAATCCATTGCCAGGCCAAGAGCCTTACAATCAAGTGGATGCAATAGCAAAGCGTCATGATATCTGTTATCGTGATCATGAAAACTCAAAATTAGATTGTGATAAAGTAATGTTAGACGAATTACGTGATATGGAGCCAACAAATCTACGAGAACGTTTTGATAGAAAATTTGTTCAGGGAATAATTGGAGCAAAATATAAACTTGGACTCGGAGAGTCTCGTCAATCACCTCACGATCGGGGAAATAAAGTATACGATGATCTTGCAGTCGAACTACACAAACCTAAAAAAAAAAGTTTCCACGACGTAAAGTTGTCGCTAATGGTGTAGATGATATCTGGGCAATAGATTTGGTGGATGTATCTAATCTAGCTCAGTTTAATGTTGGCGCTGATGGCGCTCCAAAAAGGTATTTGTTTAATGTTATAGATGTTTTTAGCAAATACGCTTTCAGTATACCTGTTTCAGATAAGACAGGAACTTCAATGACCGATGCGCTAAAGCAGATAATAACAAGCACAGAAAGAAAACCAAACAAAATCTGGACTGATCATGGATCTGAGTTTTTTAACAAAAAGTTTGAACAGTTTCTAGAACAAAATAATATAAAAAGGTATGTTACAGGAAATGAGGGTAAAAGCGTTGTTGTTGAGAGATTTAATCGCACGCTAAACGAGAAAATACACAAACATATGACAGCTAAAAACACCAACAGGTACATCGATGACCTTTCTCAAATCGTAAGCGAATATAATAACACGAAACATCGAACCATCAAAATGACACCTAAAAAAGCTGTTAAAAATCCAATATTAGCAAATGAAAACATGTACCGCAGACATAAATTTAAGGTTGGTGATAAAGTTAGAATTTCTTTGATGAAAAAGGTGTTTGCAAAAGGATTTACTCCGAACTGGAGCGAAGAAGTTTTTGTAATTGATAAGGTACTTTTAACAGTACCTGTAACGTACGTTTTAAAAGATCTGGCAGGGGAACCGATTGTAGGTAGTTTTTATGAACAAGAACTACAGAAAACTGATCAGGATGTTTTTGTTATCGAGAAAGTGATTAGAAAAAAAGGGGATAAAAGTTTAGTCAAATGGCGTGGGTATAGTGATAAATTTAACAGTTGGATCCCAACCAAGCAGATTATGATATAATGCTATTATAAATTAACTCATACTTTTGTTTGACAGATTTACATTTTACTGGTTTACATAATGATATTAGATACTGCTTACGATCGTTAGAGATCGTCATTAGATTAAAAATCTTGACAAATATGAAATCAAATTTAATATTTTTCTGTCGGCCTGGAATCTTGATATTTAAAAAAGGTTTGATTAACTGCCAGAACAGTTGTTGTTCGGCAACGGTAAAATTAAATTTAATTAGCTGCTTAGCAATGTGATACTTGACATTATACCGTTTAGTTGTTGATCTGCTGTAATTAGATCTGTCAGCAACAGTGACTATTTCACCATCATCAGATTCATTGTTATATAAAATATCATCTTCGCTATAACCAACAGATTTGTCTATAAAATCTTTGGAAAATGTAATACTATGTATGACATCATCACTGACGACCTTATCACTGACGACCTTATCACTAGTATCTTCTTCGTAGAGTTCAGCGAGTCGTTTCATCAAGTCCATTATTATAATATATTTTTATCTAATTTATTATTATAAGATGACCGATGAGATAAAATATCACCAAAAAGTTAATATAGTAAATTATAACGAACTAGCTGAAGCGGTAAGAAAATGTTTGTTGGGTTATAGTGTTGATGTTATTGTAATGCAAGGTGATTCTCATAAAATATTACTAACAGAAGCAGAAAAAGATAAAATTAATGAAAATGCAGTAACAACGTTAAAATTTAATCACGATGATATCATAGCATTTGCTCATCATTGCTTGACTAAAACCGAGCTATCAAATATCATATCTAAAACCAATCCTAGCATCGTATTCTCTTGAAAAAGTTGATTTTGTTGCTCCATCAGCTATAATTTTTACGACTGCGGGATTTATCTTATAATATTTCGCCGCAGCTGAAATCGATTTGAATTCGATCTCCTCATCCGTTTCGAGGTTTTTTGAAATAACACGTTTTATTGGGCATCTAAAATTAATACCATTACTATTTTTTCCTTTTCTCACATTTTCCTGTTGCGTTACTATCTCCAGATTTTCCAATCGATTATCAGTTTGTATATTATTGATGTGATTAATAACAAGACCATTGGGTATAGATCCATTGAACACCTCATAAACAAACCTATGACCAAGATAACGAACTTGATTTGTTGATGTTCCTCTAACAGTTACCCTGATATATCCCATATTGCTAATAGTACTAAGAACTTTTTTAGTTTTTCTATTTCTAATAATACCGCGATCGTTAGCCTCATATAAATCAAATACTGGGTGCGGCTGAAACTCATCTTGTAAGGATAAATTTTCAATATTATCATCAGTGACTTTACCATTATAATGATATACACGCTGTCCCTCTGGAATATCATCGCAGAACAACGTGTAAATAAAATCTTTTCTAAATATTGCAATCCTCTCGGCATTATCTCCCTTTACACTAATATTATAACCCGCTGACGTTAATTTGCCAACAGGTATTCTAGTTTTAATGTTAATAACCGAACCAATTACATTTCCAGCGTATAAGTTATACTTTGGGTGAATTTGATAAAACTCTTGCTCACGTGCGCTTGTCAGATTTACTGTCATTATATTATAGGAGATATTTTTTATCTCTAATTGATTTTTAGCGCATGCGCAGTGTGAGGTAAAGTTATGTTTTGGGTGAACTTGATATGCTTCTTGCTCACATGTGTTTGTTAGATTTGCTGTCATTATATTATAGGAGATATTTTTTATCTCTAATTGATTTTTAGCGCATGCGCAGTGTGAGGTAAAGTTATGTTTTGGGTGAACTTGATATGCTTCTTGCTCACATGTGTTTGTTAGATTTGCTGTCATTATATTATAGGAGATATTTTTTATCTCTAATTGATTTTTAGCGCATGCGCAGTGTGAAAAAATTATCAATTAGATATTACATTATAGTATAATAATGTTAAAATTGCGTGATATAGCTAAGAGAAGCTTTATGGGAGAACCTAATAAAATAGCGACTGCTTTTGCAGGTTTTGATAATAGTTATCAGTTTGATAATCAAATTGTTTTAGTAAATTTTAATGCAACTAATCTTTACCACCTATTACAGACAATTGTAAAACGTGAGCTCGAAAAACACAAAAGTATCAGATTATTTGTGCAATATCATGTTATATTTTCAAAGTTAGTTATAATGGAAGAATTAACTAACAAGGAAATTGCAGAACCTTATATTAACGCAAAATCGAGACGTGTTTTGCTTGGGACTGATCTATTATCACTATCTGATGAAATACACCAAGAAATTGGAAAAAAAATAGAGGAATTTAGTCAATTAGGTTCGGGTTGGAAGTTTGAAATGATCAAAGGAATATTGTTTCACACGATGAAATATAATGTATTACGAGGTAGTTCATACGTCGACCTGCCACCAAAAATAAAAAGTAAAAGATGTTGTATAAACATCAAAAACGTAGATAACAAATGTTTCCAATGGGCTGTTCTTTCCGCACTATTTCCAGCAGAAAAAAACGCTACTCGTGTTGAAAGGTATATCAGTCATGTGTCTAGATTAAATTTTAAAGATATTAACTTTCCAGTGGCAGAAAATCAAATACCAAAATTTGAAAAGCAGAATAATGTTTCAATTAACGTTTTCGGACTAGATGAAAAGGAGGACGTATATCCGAGATATATTTCAGAAAAAGCTTCACAATCAACTATAAATTTACTGTACTACAAAAATCATTATGTTTGGATTAAAAACTTTAACGGACTAGTTGGTAGACAGTACAATAAGGATAAGAACAAAAAGTTCTTTTGTTACCGCTGCTTGCATGGCTGTACAAGCAATGAAACATTACAAAAGCATTTGCAGTACTGTAGTGATGTGCAAAGAATAACAATGCCATCTAAAAAAGATAGTGTGTTACAGTTTGTCCATCATAATCACAAACTAAAAATTCCTTTCGTCATATACGCTGATTTCGAATGCCTACTTCAACCTGTACTTGGTGTAGAAAATAATCCTAATCAATCGAGTACAAGAAAAGTTCAAAATCATGTTCCGTGTGGAGTAGCGTATAAGGTAGTTTGTTGTACTGATTCTAGATTATCTAAACCAATCCAACTCTATCGTGGTAAAAATCCAGCTGTCTGGCTTCTCAAGCAGTTGATCAGCGAAGTTGATAATATTACTTATCGTTTGAAAAAAGTAACTCCAATGTTAAAATTAACACCTCAACAAGAATCTGATCACGAGCAAGCGAAAATTTGTTATATTTGTGAAAAAGCTTTTGACCCTGATAACAAAAAAGTACGTGACCATTGCCATTTGACTGGACAGTATCGTGGAGCGGCTCATGACCAGTGTAATTTAAAATTTCACGCTCCAGATTTTATTCCGGTTATTCTTCACAATTTTCGAGGATATGATAGTCACATCATCGTAGAAGCTTTTGGTGATCCTGAGATAAAAGCTCATCTAAAACTCAATAATGTCATCAAATGCATTCCAAATAATTTTGAAAAGTACATGTCAGTTACGCTAGGTAAATTGCGTTTTATTGACAGCCTGCAGTTTATGGCAGCCTCGTTAGATGAGCTAGTGAAAGGTTGTAGTAAATTTGATAACCTAAGAGACTGTTTTGGAGATAAATTTAATCTACTAGCTAAAAAAGGAGTTTTTCCATACGAATACCTCGACGATTGGAGTAAATTTGATGAAATATTTTTACCTGACAAAGACAAATTTTACTCACAACTTAAAAATGAAAATATAACTGATGATGAGTACAGGTATGCACAAGATATTTGGAAAGAGTTTGATTGTGAGACTTTTGGTGATTATCATGATTTATACCTGAAAACTGACGTGTTATTACTAGCAGATGTTTTTGAAAGTTTTCGTGAAGTGAGTTATAATAATTATGGACTAGATCCTTGCTGGTATTATTCTGCCCCTGGGTTGTCATGGGATGCTTTGCTAAAGTTTAGTAAGGTAAGGTTAGAATTACTGACAGACGTGGATATGTTCAATTTTATTGAAAAAGGTATCCGAGGTGGTATTAGCGTGATAACAAAAAAATATGCTGAAGCAAACAACAAATACCTGAAACAGTATAATCCTGACCTTCCTTCGAAGTATATAATTTATCTAGATTGTAATAATCTTTACGGTGGTTCGATGGCAGAACCAATGCCTTTTAGCGGATTTCATTGGATCACGGTTGATCGATTTCTATCAGAGACAGAAAAAAAGATACCTGACGATGTTTCCTATTTCGTTGAAGTTGATCTTGATTATCCAAATTCGCTACACAAATTACATAACGATTACCCTTTCTGTGCGGAATCGATGGGTATAGATTATAGTTTGTTATCAAAAGAACAACAAGCGTTAGCATCACCAAGGCAACATTCCATGGTCAAGAAACTAGTACCAAATTTACTTGATAAGAAAAATTACGTTTTGCATTACAAAGTTTTAAAACAAGCAGTCGATGCTGGTCTTGTGTTGAGAAAAGTTCATCGTGTACTAAAATTTAATCAGTCGCCGTGGATGAGAGGTTATATTAACTCCAACACTTCAAGAAGAGCTGCAGCGAAAACAGAGTTTGAGAAAAACTTCTTTAAACTGATGAACAATTCCGTTTTTGGTAAGACGATGGAGAATATTAGGAAACGTGTAAATATTGAAATAGTTAATGATGTCAATCGCAGAAACAAACTTGTGTCAGACGATGATTTTGTGAGCATGAAAATATTTAATGAAAATCTTGTTGCGATACAAAGAAGAAAAACAAATCTAAAACTAAACAAGCCGATCTATGTTGGAGCTGCAGTGTTAGATTTATCAAAGTGGATGATGTACGATTTTCATTACACTTTTGTTAAAAATCAGTGGCCGGCTAGTAGATTATTGTTTACTGATACTGATTCACTCGTGTATGAAATTGAATGTGAGGACATCTATCAGGACATGTACAATAATCGACATCTGTTTGATCTTTCCGATTATCCACGTGACAGTAAATTTCATGACGACACAAATAAAAAGGTTATTGGTAAGTTTAAAGATGAAATGAACTCGAGCGCTATCAAATACTTTATCGGATTACGTAGTAAAATGTATGCCGTATTGTTAGATAATAATAAAATAACGAAAAAAGCCAAAGGTCTGCCTCGTAATTTTGTTAAAAAGTTTATGAAATTTGATGACTACAGGTATGCGCTTGATGGTGGTGTTAGTTTTATGAGAGCTATGGCAATTCGAACTAATCATCATAAACTCGAAACAGATGTCATTATCAAACGTGGATTGTATAATTTTGATGACAAACGCTATTGTGAAAATGGGGTAGATACATTTGCCCTTGGGTATTGTTATGATGATAGATCTATACTCGACATTATCTTTTCCAACTGAAATTTTATCTAAACTTATAAAATAATGCTTGAAAATTTGACAATGACAAATAGCTACAATAGTAACATCAAATATCTAATGATGGACGGTAAACAATTGACAGTTGAATTTAATAATGAAACATCAGGTATATGTTTTAATGGAACATGTGACAAGTTAAAACTTTCGCTCATCAGATCTGATAACAGCATGTATTTCAATTATCTCGAACAATTGTATCAAAAGTTGCTAACGGAATTTAAAAACTTTCACAGCCCCATTAGCCAACAAAACTATACTAAACTCACAATTGATCTCGATCGGTCAAAGGTATATTTTATCAACAAAAAATATCCTCTGAACAAACCAGAAATGAAAGATCTGTTTGAGTCCCGTCGCTGTGTGAGTGGTAAAGTAAAATTTAGTATCTATAGTCGTGATAGTGAAATATTTTTAATATCAACAGTTGAAACATTAATCATTGGTAACGAGATATAAAATAATATCATTTTCATTCTAATGCTAGTTTAATTTCCACCTTGTTAACTGAAACGTTCTAACACAGTTTAATTTTCATCCTGTTATCTTGTGGTAAAACCCGTTTGCCGTCTTTAGAATAATTGTATTCCACACATGCGCTGTTCTAACAAATTAGTCACCTCTGTATCAGAGCTTATCGCATTCCAACACCTGTTGTTTTGTTTGGTTACAAAATACCTGTTTACAGGTAGTAGTAGGGGGAAAAAAAGAGGTGGGGGAGGGTGAGTCAAAACCCTGTTTTATTTTGGAAAAAAAAAGGGGGTGGGGTGGGGGATAATTTAGGACTATAATTTATACTTGTTTGGAGGGTAAAAAAACAAAGTGAGTTGAAAACCTGGTTTTCCTCTAGGGTGAGTTGAAAACCTGGTTTATTTTGGAAGAAAAGGGGGTGGGGTGGGGGATAATTTATACTTGTTTGGAGGGTAAAAAAACAAAGTGAGTTGAAAACCTGGTTTCCTAATACTACTATGGCTAAGTATGTTGGTGAGAAACACATTCCTGGATATAATTACTGTGGTCCTGGAACTAGACTTGATATCCGACTTGATGATCAAGACCAAACAAGACGAGAAGAGCATCTAGTAAATAAAATTGATCAAGCATGTCACATTCATGATGTTGCTTATAAAAGTAAAGATTTGCAGCAGCGGCATATTGCAGATGTAAAATTGATTCATGCATTAAATTCTATACCTAATAAATCTGTTAGAGAGAAACTCGCCAGTTTTCTAATAAAATCCTCTATGAAAAGTAAAATAATGTTAGGGGCTGCTAATTAATTATACAGTTATTTTATTGAAATCTACTTAATATAGCCCAAGATGGTATTAGAGAGGTAAAGGAGCGATCACTAAACTTGCTGAGGCAGCAAAAGTTTCACATTCTGTTGCTGAAAATTGGTTAGCACGACAGGCAATATGGTAAATTTATTTGCCACCATCGGAAAAAAAATTCAATATGCATATTTTGATGTCAATGTTCCTAACGAAGTTCACCAAGCAGATATTTTGTTTTTACCACATGATTCTATTAAAACACGTGGACGAAAGTCACGCACGTACAAATACGCATTGACTGTTGTTAACGTTGCAAGTAAATATAAAGAAGATAAACCATTATCGACGAAGACAGCTTCTGAAGTTGTTTCTGCGTTCGAACGAATTTATCAGCGGGGACCATTACAATGGCCACAACTATTACAGTATGATCCTGACAAAGGATTTCTTGGTGCAGTATCTTCGTTGATGAACAAACACAACGTTAAAATCACACGAGGACATACTGCGATTCATCGTGATCAGGCAATCTTTGAACGATTTAATCGAAAACTTGCTGAAAGGTGATTTAGGTATCAATATGCAAAGGAAATATCTACAGAAACAAGATCTCGTGAATGGGTTGCGAGGTTACCGAATGTGATAGCTGCGCTGAATAAGGAAGTTACTCGTGCAACTTCTATGAAACCGTCTGATGCGATCACAAAAATATATATACTGATAAAACGTAAATCTTTTTCTCAACTAGTACCAGGCAATGTTACGGTTAGATATTTATACGAACCTGGCGAACTCGAAGGAGGCAAAAAAATGGCAACTGATCCTATTTGGAGTGTGACCACACACAAAATATCCAGCGTGGTAAGGTCCACAGGTAGACCTGCAATCTACAGATTAGATTCAACTGCTCCTCAGCGTGGATTTGTTAACGAACAATTACAAATAATTCCTGAGGATAAGGATTACCACTGATTACACTTTTGTAAATGTGCAGCTCCTCAACGTCGATTACACTCCAAACAGGTCAGCACCACATTTTCGCGCATGTGACCAAGACTACTATTAATTTTATCAACGGTAAATTGTCTTGGGTTTTTGCTCGAATACTGCCACAACATTATTGCGTTGCAATTTGCGCAACAATTATGTTGTCGTTGTTTAAACATCATAATAATATCCACATCTATATCAAACTCGCTATTATTTTTTTTGTCACACTGCTTATAGCTGACTAATTTTTTATTGATATCGACACTGTTAGTGATTTCTTCGGTTATTACGCAATCCATGATAACCCGTTTAAGTTGTGATATTCTTCTAACTCGAGATACTGTAAGATAAACTAAATTTGACCACTCAATACGATCATCGACTATCCAAACTTTAGTGTCAATGATAGTTAATTCCTGCGACGAATGAATCGTTATAGCGTACTCTAACGTCCATGGCGATTTATCGATGTTTAACGCGCTCTCGACAACATCAACAGCGACAATGACAATATCATTTAACACAAGATTTTGTATTCGGACTCTTTCAATGTCTAAACTAGGAATCTTAACATCAACATTTTGTTGTCTAGTAACTGCAGGGCGATAACACAACGGTACAGGTAACTTTGGGAATTTTACCTTGTGTAACGAATATAATTTCTTTTGTAGTTCGTCACGAACTATTTTTCTATTGGCAACTATCAGATCAGCAGGTTTCCATAGGGTCCAAAAATCATTCATGGATGTTTCTGGAATTATCTCACACATTATTTCACACTGTATTTTATCTGGTTGTAGTCGTATTAATCTTTTCAATTCTTTCAGCTAGTCATCAATAGCTTTATGATCATCAGATATTTCTTCATAATAATCTACATTGTTCTTTAGCCACTCATGTGGAGTCTGCCCAACAAAGGGTGGTGGTTGACCATGATCACCACACATAATCACAGCAGTATTCTTTAGTAACAGCCAATCAAGAAATATTTGTAATACTTCCAGAGGAACCGTGCATATCTCATCCCATATGATAATTTTAGGTATATATTTTTCACCCATTCCTAATGGGGTCCATGTATCTCCGCACCATCTAAAGAAACTATGATATGTTCATGACTTTACATCTCGTTTATTTATTTCCCTGGCGAGTTTGTGCGTTGGTGTTAAGACAATCATATCTAAACTCATGAATAAGTTAATCGCGCGTGTTGTTTTACCTGAACCTCACACCCATTAAGATAAACGGTCTTGTGTCTAGATACTGGATCATACACGGATGACGCAGATAATTTTGATACCTGATTATATATATATATATATATATATATATATATATATATATATATATATATATATATATATATATATATATATATATATATATATTTTGATACCTGATTATAATATATTTCCTCAATTTCAACATCGGCAGATTCACAATAACTAAGCATATTTTCTTGTTTTATCATCCACGTTCCACATTCACCATTACCGAGATTTAATGAATCTTTATATTTTTGTGTCGCAACTCTAACAGCGTAACGAGGAAATCTGTTTATCATCGATGAAAGATGTATCGAAACATAAGCTAGCATCGAAGATCTTAGATGAGTAAACTGCAGTGACTCGCCATCACTATAGCTCACAATGGTACCTAGTTTTGTTTTGTCTGATAAATAAGCATTACATCGACTTATAAAAGTAGTAGAAGAAAACAAGATTTTTATTCCAAGCCTTGTTTTTACCCAACCAAATAGGTATAAACTATACCCATCCCCTATTTTTTCAAAAAGTATTAGTAAAGTTTCTAACCACCCCCTTCTCTGTTATTACAGTGTTAATGAATTCAGGTAGAGAGTTATGTACTTTACTGTAATGCTACAAAATATAAACACAACTTTTTCTTATTTGATAAACTTACACATGATCCAACTAAAATGTTTTGCTGTTGTATTGACACTTACTTACAGTAAGTGGTTTCAATTTTATAAAATTTATAATAATAATAATGGACAAACGAGCAAGACACAGACAACATATAGAAGATCTAAAAAAAACTTGCTCAATCTCAAGCATTACTTAAGCAAAAAGTACAACAAGCACGACGTGGGCAAGTAACTGCTACGGAAGCAACAGCTACAATTTTCAAACCGGTCACTGAAGCACTATTAGGTAAACAACCTGAAACTAAACCACTATCAGAAGAAGAACTTAACTGCAAGAAAAAGGCTTGATTGGAATTGTTAAAGAACAACAAGAAGCAGCTGCTGCAAAAATTGTTACTAGATCTGAAGAAGAGAAAATAAAACTAACTGAGGCACTTACAGCAAATATAGCTGATCCTTCTGCTAGAGAAGCTGAAATAGATCGATTGATAAACAATCCGCTGAAACTTGAGCGAAGATTAGCAGTGTTAACAACGCAAGGAATAACACATATTATAAAAAATTTATCAGGAGACATAAAAGATATCAGAGAGGAGCAACAAAGAGATGGTGAGCTTACTGTAAAGTTTATAGAAGTTGGAGAGCAAAGACTTCATTTTATAAAAAGAGCAAGTGATGTGATAAAAGATAGTGAATATGATGATTTTTTTAAAGAAAGAAAATATAGAAAATATTAATAATATAAGCAGGTGGACTGATGCAGAAAATCAAACATTAATCGATAGATTAGATGTAATTTTCAAAGACGGAGCTGCTGCTAAAGATGAAATAAAAACGGTTACAGAAATTGATGATATGCTTCAACTTTATGATAGGATGAGATATGGAGTTATAGCTTTCATGTTTATAAAAACAGCAGAAAATAGTAGAGCAAAACCTTTTGGTGGTGGGTGGAGTTTTAGAAGGAATTTTTTTACTTTTGATAAAAATCGTGTAGAAAAATATAGAGAAATAAGAACAGGAACTGGTCTAAAAATATTTACTTCAACTACTGAAATGATAGGTAGATTAATGTTATTAATATTAGCAAAAGAAGCTGGAAATGATAGTGTTGAACTTCATATTGAAATCATTGACATACTTGGTCATCTAAGATCGAGCGAATTATAAACATCTGATGAATATGAAACTTTACACCGCGACTTAATCGCGGCGACTTAATTTTGTAAAATGATCTAATATAAAAGGAATGCAAATATAGCGCAAGTTTTTCAATAAATTATATTCCGCCCATCCAACTAGATCCTGCAAAACAATATGAGATTTGATTAATTTCTTGTACTTACTGGAATGCTATGCCTAACGTGAAAACTGATGTTAACGATGAAATGTGGTTTACTACGTTTACAAGTTCTTCAATATCTACAACAAAAATAAAATAAAAATTCCACAAGGAGCTTATAATATTACCGATCTAAACATGACAATCAAAGAGTTCATAACAAAAGCTGGCGGTGTGGCTAATGATTTTGAATTGGCAACGAATTATAACACATTACGAGCTAGGATAACTTTGAAAAATATGTTAATCGGTCTTGAACCAAGAGAAAAAAATATTTCACAACTGTTAGGATTTACTAAAATAAGTTACGATGCGTTTAATCAGCCTATTACGTATGACAGTGAACTGCCAGTAAATATAACAGAAGTAAATACAATATTAGTAAATTGCTCTATTGCTTCTGGCTCTTATACATCAAAAGGTAGCAAAGGTCAAACGATTTACAGTTTCTCACCAGAAATTCCGCCAGGTTCTCTCATGCAAATAACTCCACGGCTTATTATCTATTATCCTTTAAACGTTGAAGATCAAATATCAAGTATAATAATGCAGTAGACAGATCAATCTGGAGAACAGTTACATGTTAGTAATGAAGTTGTAACTTATTATTTACATCTACGCGAGCAAAAGTAAAAATTATGCAACAATAAATATAATGAAACAAAGAAAACAAATTATCGAAGAAAAATAATAGGATGATTTTTTGGAAATATATTGACTAAAGTTATTGAAAATATTTCGGGTATAGCGCGTAAAGTTGCACCAATTGCTATTGACGCGGGTAAAGCTTTTGCAACTGGGGCTGCATCTGCCGCTGGGACTGCGGTGGGACAAAAAATATCTGATAAAATAAAAGGTGATCCTCCGAATGTATCTGAAATAAAACAAGCTATCTCAGAAATCGCTCCAACAAAAGAAACTCAACGAGCTAGGATAAAAACAACAAAAATATTATTATCACCAAAGGGCGAGCAGATCATGCAAAAATTAATATCTAAAGTAACAGTGCCGCAATAAAATTTTATATAATCTAATAAAATAAAATGTCTGTTAAAAATTATATCGAGTTAACAGAAACTCATGACATCGACAACAATGTGACAGAATTCGAGTATATTGAGTATCTTGATGATAATTCTAACGAACCAAATAAAGCTGGTATCAGAACCTTTAACACCAGAGACGAAGATGTATTTCTACTTCAACATAAGGCTATGTTGGACGTTCGTGGTCAGATTATGACAGTAGCCAATCCACCTGCTGCAATTGCAGTTATAGCAGAAATAGCTCTTGTAAATAACGGCTGGAGTTTACCCAAAAGTGCTAAATATCAACTGGCCAATCAAACTATATAAGATATTTCATGTCATCTACAAGTTGCAAGTCCAATTTTAAATATTATTTCGTTTTCCGACGATTACTCGAGATCAACAGCAACCAACATGATATGGATAAAAGATACTGGCCGGGGTATAGCTGAATCAACTAAATTTTTAAAGAGAGGCGCTATAGTACATGGAGCTGATGCGGATGCAAATGCTGTAATTGTGAGAAATTTTCTCTTTGCTAATGCTGCTGCTCTAGATATTGCCGCACCTGCTGCAGCTGCTAATGCAAACGTTACAAGAGGTTCTCTTACAGCAGCTTTTAATAATCTAAATATAACACCACCAGCTGCAGATGCAAACGGTACTGCAATGTTACATTTGCTCTTTCTTAACACACTTGATGTGAGAAATCCAAGCTATAACGAAGGTTTTGCTAGGCGAAGAAAACTTACAGCAGGATCACGTCAAATTACAATGGTGCTTCCGCTAAGCATGAATTTCGGCTTTTGTCGCGATTATGATAAAGTATTTCGCGGAGTAAAACATACGCTTACTTTAGATCGAGCAAAACAAAACGATTGCTTGTTTAGATCTGGAGGGGCTGATGTACAGTTTATCATAAACAAACTTGCTTTGTGGATGCCACGTATAACACCATCAATCACTAAAATGTCAGAACTAAATAGTACGCTTGATAAGCATACAAACAGAATTTATTTTATGCAGCATAAAATTTATCAGACAGCGGTTCCAAATACTACCGACTACACGTGGAGGGTCACAACAACATCAAGCGAACAACTGCCGAGACAAATATTTGTTGTATTTTGACAGCACGCCCGACGAGGAAACCAACAACAAAATAATGCAATATTTGACCACGCTGATGTCAGACGAATATACGCTAGATTAAATTCAAAGCAATATCCAGATCGAGCTATCGAGTGCAATTTTGCTGATGACGCTAATAAAAATATTTCTCGACCGTACATGTATCAGCTTGACGCAATGCAAAAATATCAAGATGTTGAAGATGGAACTCAGATATCATCAGTGGAATTTCGTACACTTTATCCTATATTTCATTTTGATGTTAGTAAACATAACGAGCGAATTGTAGACAGCACAGCGGATATTAAAATTACCTGGACACTTGGGGCGGTTCCAGTAGCACCGTTATACGTATAGGTATTAATGACTAGTGATAGATTTATCACGGTAGATTCTATTGGAGGTAAAATGACAGTTCAAGTTTAATCTACAGTTGTTATATAAAATATATATAAATTCAACAACTAGATGAAAGCGACAATCCATTGCCAGGACAAGAGCCTTACAATCAAGTGGATGCAATAGTGATGCGTCATGATATCTGTTATCGTGATCATGAAAACTCGAAATCAGATTGTGATAATGTAATGTTAGACGAATTACGTGATATGGAGCAAACAAATTTACGAGAACGTTTTGATAGAAGATTTGTTCAGGGAATGATTGGAGTAAAATATAAACTCGGACTTGAAAAAAGTATATGATGATCTTGCAGTCGAACTACAGAGACCTAAAAATTAAAGTCCCCACGACGTAAAGTTATCGCAAATGCTGTAGATGATATCTGGGCAATAGATTTGGTGGATGTATCCAATCTAGCTCAGTTTAAGATTGGCTTTGATGGTGCTCTAAAAAGGTATTTGTTTAATGTTGTAGACGTTTTTAGCAAATAGGCTTTCAGTGTACCTGTTTCTGATAAGATAGGGACTTCAATGACTGATGCGCTAAAACAAATAATAACGAGTACAGAAAGAAAACCACCTAAAATCTGGACTTACCATGGAGTTGAGTTTTTTAACAAAAAGTTTGAAAAGTTTCCAGAACAAAATAAAATAAAAAATATATTACAGAAAACGAAGGTAAAAGCGTTGTTGTCGAGAGATTTAATCACACGCTAAACAAAGAAAAGGTTGAGTGTTTCTTCAACCTGTACTTGGCGTACAAAATAATCCAAATCAATCAAGTACAAGAAAAATTCAAAATCATGTTCCGTGTGGAGTAGGGTACAAGGTAGTTTGTTGTACTGATTCTAGATTATCTAAACCAATTAAATTATATCGTGGTAAAATCCAGCTGTCTGGCTTCTCAAGCAGTTGATTAATGAAGTTGATAATATTACTTATCGTTTGAAAAGAGTAACGCCAATGTTAAAATTAACACCTCAACAAGAATCCGTTCACGAGCAAGCGGAAATTTGTTATATTTGTGAAAAAGCTTTTGATTATAACAAAAAAGTACATGACCATTGTCATTTGACGGGACAGTACCGTGGAGCGGCTCATAATCAGTGTAATTTAAAATTTCATGCTCCAGATGTTACTCTGGTTATTCTACACAATTTTCGAGGATATGATAGTCACATTATAGGAGAAGCTTTTGGTGATCCTGATATAAAAGCTCGTCTAAAACTCAATAACGTCATCAAATGCATTCCAAATAATTTTGAAAAGTATATGTCAGTTACGCTAGGTAAATTTCGTTTCATTGACAGCCTGCAGTTTATGGCAGCCATGTTAGATGAGTTAGTAAAAGGTTGTAGTAAATTTGATAACCTAAGAGATTGTTTTGGAGATAAAGTTTATCTACTAGTTAAAAAAGGAGTTTTTCCATACGAATACCTCGACGACTGGAGTAAATTTGATGAAACATCTTTACCTGGCAAAGATAAATTTTACTCACAACTTATAAATGAAAATATAACTGATGGCAAGTATAGGTATGTACAAGATATCTGGAAAGAGTTTGATTGTGAGACTTTTGGTGATTATCATGATTTGTATTTGAAAACTGACTTGTTATTATTAGCAGATGTTTTTGAAAGTTTTCGAGAAGTGAGTTATAATAATTATGGACTAGATCCTTGCTGGTATTATTCTGCCCATGGGCTGTCATGGGATGCTCTGCTAAAGTTTAGTAAGGTAAGGATGGAATTACTGACTAAGGTCGATATGTTCAATTTTATCGAAAAAGGTATTAGAGGTGGTATTAGCGTGATAACGAAAAAATATGCTGAAGCAAACAACAAATATTTGAAACAGTATAACCCTGAGCTTCCTACGAATTTTATAATTTATTTAGATTGTAACAACTTGTACGGTGGTTCGATGGCAGAACCAATACCTCTTGGTGGATTTCACTGGATCACGGCTGATCGATTTCTATCTGAAACAGAAAAAAGATACCCGACGATGTTTCATATTTCGTTGAAGTTGATCTTGATTATCCAAATTTGCTACGCAAATTGCATAACGATTACCCTTTCTGTGTGGAATCGATGGTCATAGATTATAGCTTGTTATCAAAAGAACAACAAGCTTTAGCGTCACCAAGACAACCTTCTATTGTCAAGAAACTAGTACCAAATTTGCTTCATAAACGGAATTATGTTTTGCATTACAAAGTTTTAAAACAAGCAGTCGATGCTGGTCTTGTGTTGAGAAAAGTTCATCCTGTACTAAAATTTAATCAGTCGCCGTGGATGAGAGGTTATATTAACTCGAACACTTCAAGAAGAGCTGCAGCAAAAACAGATTTTGAGAAAAACTTCTTCAAACTGATGAACAATTCCGTTTTGGAAAGACGATGAAAAATATTTGGAAACGTGTAAATATCGAACTAGTTAATGATGTCAATCGCGGAAACAAACTTGTGTCAGACGATGATTTTGTGAGCATGAAAATATTTAATGAAAATCTTGTTGCAATACAAAGAAGAAAAACAAATCTAAAACTAAACAAGCCGATCTATGTTGGAGCTGCAGTGTTGGATTTATCAAAGTGGCTGATGTACGATTTTCTTTATAATTTTGCTAAAATTCAGTGGCCAGCCAGTAGATTATTGTTTACTGATACCGATTCGCTTGTATTTGAAATCGAATGCGAGGACATCTATCAGGACATGTACAATAATCGATATCTCTTTGATCTTTCTGATTACCCACGTGACAGTAAATTTCGTGACGACACAAATAAAAAGGTGATTGGTAAGTTCAAAGATGAAATGAACTCGAGCGCTATCAAATATTTTATCGGATTACGCAGCAAAATGTATGCCGTATTGTTATATAATAATAAAATAACAAAAAAGCAAAAGGTCTGCCACGTGATTTTGTTAAAAAGTTTATGAAATTTGATGACTACAAATACGCGCTTGATGGTGGTGTTAATCTTATGAGAGCTATGGCAATTCTAGAGAAACATCATAAGCTCGAAACAGATGTCCTTATCAAACGTGGATTGTGTAATTTTGATGACAAACGTTATTGCGAAAATGGGGTAGATACATTTGCCCTTGGTTATTTTCATTGTGACTAAAATGTTATCTAAACTTATAAAATAATGTTTGAAAATTTGATAATGACAAATAGCTACAGTAGTAAAATCAAATATCTAATGATGGACGGTAAACAATTGATAGTTGAATTTAATAATGAAACATCAGGTATATCTTTTAGTTGAACACGTGACAAGCTAAAACTTTCGCTCATCAAATCTGATAACAGCGTGTATTTCAATTATCTCGAACAATTGTATCAAAAGTTGCTAGCGGAATTTAAAAACTTTCACAGCCCCATTAGCCAACGAAAATATATTAAACTCACAATTGATCTCGATCGGTCAAAGGTGTATTTTATCGACAAAAATATCCTCTAAACAAACCAGAAATAAAAGATTTGCTTGAGTCCCGTCGCTGTGTGAGCGGTAAAGTAAAATCTAATATCTATAATCGTGATAATGAAGTATTTTTAATATGAACAGTTAAAACATTAATCATTAGTCACGAGGTATAAAATACTACAACTTACCTTTCTCAAATTCATTCTAATGCGTAGTATAATTTCCGCCTTGTTAACTGAAATCGCCACGTTCTAATGGGTAGTTTAATTTCCACCCTGCCCAGTATGTGTTATCTGATGAAAAATTTGCGGTAGACTGATAATAAAACCCGTTTTACTGTCTTTAGAATAGTTCATGAACATTCCAGCCATGCGCCTGTTCTAACAAATTCGTCACCTCTGTATGACAGAGCTTACCTGGATGAATCATTAATTTACATAGCATTCCTGCACTTGTTGTTTTGTATGGTTACAAAATACCTGTCTGCACCTGTTGTTTTGTAAAATACCTTTTGTTAACTTACCTGGATAGTATAAGGAAGTTTATCTGAATACCGATCATGTACATAACTCTCTACCTGGATTCATTAACACTGTATTAAAAGAGAAGGGGTGGGAACAAACCTTACTAATACTTTTGAAAAAAGGGGTGGGAGATGGTTTAGGACTATAATTTATACTTGTTTGGAGGGGTAAAAAACAAGTTTGGGCTGAAAACCTTGTTTTCCCCTTCTACTTATGTAGGTTAGGTTATTATTGAAACAAGGATTGCTACTAGAGATAAATCCGTTGATTGTGAACCCCCTATGTGACACAGTTAATCAGCTGTTTCTCAGACACTACCAAATTTCATTTTACCGGGATTTATCACCGATGTGTTGGCAAAAACTATCAGTGACGTTACGGATGAATATTTTCCAGCGATACTAGAATTTTAAATAAAAATATTCCATCCTCAAGTATTCTCAATCATAAAAATGATCCAGAAGGCTGTGAGCGTGATATATCACTAAGTATTGTTAATATCATACCAACGTTCGTAGTCAGTCTATTGTGTGATGCTACCGATGGCAGTGTTCAAGTAGATCTTGTAAAATCCAGGTAGGCATAGCAAGGATATATCTTATATTACCTCACGCCTGAATCACCGCCAGGATGTTTGAGTCAGTTCCAGCAGCAGAGGGACTGAACAGACCAAATTAGATCGGTCCACCAACCCCTTCACCCAAAAAAGTCAGCCAGGAAGCTGCCTTTCCTCAATGCAAGACTAAAAACAAATCTTTCAAGTCAGTCTATGACCTATGGACTATGTCAAAAATGTAAATTTCAGTGTAGACCATGTCAAAAATGTAAATTTTTGGGGGGTAGAGAAGCTGAACCGAACAAATTAGATCGGCCCACCAACCCTCCTATGTATAATGGTAATCCCTAGAGATTTATTACCGCAATCCAAAAGTAAAAAAAGACTGTCGGGGGGCTGGTTCCGGTTGGGCTGCCCACCCCGGCGAGGTAGATTTATCAGCCGAAAATTTTATCTAACCCGACGCGATATTTTGTTCGAGGGTCGTTTAAATTTATTGTAATAAACCCATGTGGAGTTTGTTGAGCATGACCAAAGAAATTTTTAAATTTATTGAAGTCCATATCTGAGCACCAAGTTTGCCAAATATTTCGTAACGTATGTATATCAATACCATTAAACGCGCATAGAAAATTGCAATTGTCACGAATTACCTTAGGGATTTGGGTGTTAAATAAAATAAATCTGCATTTTTATGCCGACCGCGAGAAAATAGCAAAGCTGGACTTTTTTGATTATCTAGCATTACGTCGTCGAAAACTATAATATTTTTTAAAGATCCATCGAGATCATCTATGTCGGGTGATTCGGTTATATCGTATATAAACTGAACTGGATCAAATCCTAAGTTTCCGCGGCTGTTTCATTAAAATCTTTCAAGACCTGATAACAATCTTGATCATCGGCGCTAGGCGCTATCAGATATAATTTATCCCAATTTGTATATTTCATTATCAGCGTAAGTAAAATTGTGTTTTGCCCGAATTAGATGGCCCTATAATAATACCCCGGATTGAATTTGGGAGCATTGGATGATGTTTGATCCGCGACTTTTCTTATTTTTGCTGAAAAGTCAAGAACTTCCATTTGATTATATCATAATAATATTATGGATTTATATTGTGTTAAATGTAAGACACGTACAGGTACTAATGATTTGATAACGATTGTAACTAAAAATAATAGACTTGCCGCATCGGGGATATGTTCGACGTGCGGAACAAAAAAATTTAGATTTATAAAAAAAGCTGGAGGAGATATTGCCGGAAAGCTCGCAAGATTTTCAGGTTTCCCTTGGGCTAAATATCCCGGCGAAAAACATCTCCATGGATATAGCTACTGTGGGCCAGGTACCAGGTCAGATATTAGGCTCAACGAAAATGATCAACCTAATCCGGGTGAATTTCCTGTTAACGCTATTGACGAAGCTTGTCGCATACATGATATCGCTTACAAAAGTAATAATTTGCAGCAAAGACATCTCGCTGATGTTAATCTGATTCATGCGCTAAATTCTATACCTAATAAAAAATGGAGAGAGAAAGCAGTAGTATAGGAAAACCAGGTTTTCAACTCACTTTGTTTTTTTACCCTCCAAACAAGTATAAATTATAGTCCTAAATTATACCCAC
>JAEAOA010000687.1:1550000-1572976 GCA_016746295.1 Potamilus streckersoni | reverse complement strand
TCGACCAATTGAATACAATTAAATTATATGGCAAAACGTACATTGTGCCAGCACAATTAGTACCCCGTACATGCAACCGTTTAAATTGTCGCGCTTGGTCAAGTGGCCGATGTGCAACTTTAATTTAACAGTCATTCAATCTTGCCACACATCACTGCTTTGTTATCATGTATGACAATCACTGCAAAACTCGGTAAAATAGCACTTGATTAAGAAAAAACATTTTCCTCACGAGAGCAGAAAACCTAGTTGAAGAAACATGCAGGCTCTTTAATTTTGTCTTTAGAAGAAAACACAATGGCACGTATATGCATCATTATGGAAATTTGAAAACTTTACATGGAATTTTACAATGTAATAATATTTACAACCTGTTGATCCTGATGTATCCCCAGGGATACACAATCGGACCGTTACAGAGAGAAAATCGTATCGAAGTCGCAGGGGATACACGATGCCAGATATTTGCGGTATACATATCTAGGCTATTATGAGGCCGATTATTAGCTTTTTCTACATTTCAAGGTTCCTTAATCAGAAAATAATATTGATAAAGTACCTGTCATGCCTCCCACGTAAATACAATACACTCAACGGTCAGAAATATATGTTTGACTCAACAGAATGCAAACAGGGTGTTAGAAAGATGATTAATCCCTGTCAAATCATATCAGTGCAACATATATAGCAGCAGAGAGAGTGAACCCTACAACAATATATTTGCGACAAAATCGATTAAAGCCTCAGAATGCCAATTGAGCCTTAAATTAAAGGTCCCATCTTAGCGATTTTGTCGCAATACATTGTCATAACCACACTCAAATTGCTGCCATCTACGTCTACAAATTTTTGCGACAGAATCGATTAAAGCCTCAGAATGCCAATGGAACCTTCCTACGAAATCTCAATATTTCAACCAAAAAAAAAATAAAGACCCCATCTTAGCGATTTTGTCGCAAATACATTGTCATAACCACACTCAAATTGCTGCCATCTACGGTCGCAAATATGTTGTCATTTCACCCTCTCTGCTGCTGATTAATACAAATTATTTAACCGATATTTGTTAGCTTTTCACAAACAGACTAATCGATAATACTTCACCACGTAGATCAATTAAATTATTTGACTGATCGGTGAGTGTAAAATTAATTCTGGTTAGTGAATCATTTTGACATTGCATATAGACTGGATTAGTCGGATTCTCAACAATTAAAAATCCGGGGGGTGCTGTTGGTGAAAATGAATAAAGAATGTAACCTTGTCGGGCTTGATTTGATTGTTCCATATTAATTTGATAACTTCCTTCGATTACATCACACGTTAAATTAAGTGCGATCACCGATGAAATATCCACATTGTTCGGTGCGATATGTCTACCGTCGCCGTCGGGAGAATTATTATGAGTGAGGATAATAGGCTTCGGCTGGCTATCTTTCCATGATTGATAGATTTTATTAAATCCTTCGTTGATGGCAGTTCTGAGTTGATTTTTTAGTTCAGGTGCGTTATATCCTGGGAGTTTATAATTTGGATTTTCATTTATATTTTTTTTATAATCTCGGGCGGAGTAAGTTCTTGAAATTGGGTTATTTTCATCAGTGAAGAGATTAGTAATCCTCGAATTAAATATTTCCATGTCATCGATGATTTTATTACCCGCGGAGACTACACTAATGAACTCAGCTTGTGTGAGAAGACCGGATCTTAACGATGGTAATAACAATTTAAAATCATCATTCATTCCTCTGAAGATAAAAGTTTCAATATCTCCCATTTCTGGACTTGTTTCATGTATTTCCAGAATTTCACCTTCCTGTGGGATATAATCATTATAAAATGGAATTGTCCACTCATCTTTACCATATTCATTCTTACGTCGATATCTTTTTGTAAAGTTTATATCGAGGAGGGTTTTATATCCTTTTGATGGATTTTCAGGTCCTATTTCATCAGTGACGTAATCAGATTTTATAGGCTCGGGCGTGGAATTACCAGCACTTCTAGGTGGATCTTCGGGCCATCCTAATACTGTTCTTATTGAACTGTTATAAATATCTACAACGTACCCAGGAGAGCCTATTTCAATTGTAGATGATAGTGTTGGTTCATGAACTGTTATCGCAATTTTTGATTCTTTTTTAGTAATGGATTTTATTCTACGTTGTAATTCATTATTAATTTGCTCAATTTGATAGGACCCAGTTGGTATTGAAACAACGATCCAATCTGGAGTGTCATCTTTTTTATTCCTATATGCAAACACCAGAGAATTATTAGGTCTCTGACCGCCAAATGGAACCGATCTGATATTAGGCCAACTATGATACACTCGTAATTTTGCCAACGCGATTTCCTTTACTGAAACAGGCGAGGGAAAATTCACACTGAATTTAGGGTTTGTTGACGATATTGATATCATGCTTGTTTTCCGCGGAGTGGTATTTTCTGCTATCCGCTGAAGTAGTTGAATCTCTTGCGACATTATTATTATTTACAATGTCTAATTTTGCAATAGATGAAAAAACGCTAGCGTTTTTAATCGTAGTATCATAAATACGTATCATCGCGGAGAATTCGTCTTCGGTAATTATCGTATCATCAATCGATGATGACATCAACGAGGATAATTGTGAGTAACCGTTAGATACTGCTTGATGTTTTACTATATAGTCGTTAAGTTTTTCTTGAGAACACGATGATATTTTTTTAGTAATAGCATTTGCAAGTCCAGCAAATGTTGTCACCGCGGAAATAGCAATTGGGACAGCAATCGGAGCTACCATTGTTACTGAAGATAGTATAATACCAGCACCGGCCATTATACCAGATACCGAGTATACTGTAACATCAATTGCGGTAATTCTCCTGCGATACTTTTTAATTTTTATTTCATATTCATCAATGAGTGTTTTGAGTTTTGTTAAGAAGTCTTTGACGGTATCATAGCGATATTGCGATGATGGAATCATATTATTTTAAAATCTCAAGTGGTTTCTAATTGTTAAAAATTCTAATTTAGATCAGCTACAAACTCCATGTACCATACAAATGATGTCTTATTTAAATTAGGATCAGTGCTTGTTATTGTAAACCGTTTGTATTCACCCACGTCAATAGTCGTTGAAATCACGTTGTTGTATCCATATGAAGTCGATGATGATATATTAAACTGATTCAGTGACACTATTGTTAATCGATAAATACCCTTGTTTGACACAGTGAGAGTTATTGTATTCTTTTTAGGTTCCCAATCTAATGATCCAGAGAGAACTGTGTATATCATATTTATGATATTTCTCTCATGAGGAATCTTTATTCTTTCAAGTAGCGGAAGATTGTCTGTTTTAAATTTTGTAATATCCTCGATAGATTTTTTAATACTATTAATGTTATCTCTAATAATACTAAATCCAGTATCATTAATATTTTTAATACTAGCTTTAATTTCATCAAAATTGGATTTAATTTCAGCGAGAGATGGAGAGGTTACCGCTGGTGTTCCAAAGAATTTATTGATAATATTTCTACGAAGGGAAGTATATGTTGTTATATGTTTTTCAAGTTCTTCATTTAAATTTTTTAATGCATCTGTGATTGTAGAAACGAGTACACCCGGTTTGAGTTTTCCATCATTTGAATATAACGCTATTGTATCTTCAACGACGTCACGTCTTCGTATTAAGACATCATCCAATGAAACATTACTAGATTTCAATTTGCCCTGGCGATCTTGAAATACAACTATTTCCCCAGGATCTACACTTGACAAATTTAATGTCTCGGCGATTTCATCTTCGATTATTTTTTTTACACTTTCGACAGCGAATTTGCTATCGGTTTCTGTTTTTTTTGATTCTGATAAAGGTCGTCCCCAAATATCAATCATTATACGAAAACGCTACGTTTTTCTAAATCATAACGCTATCGTTTTTGCCATTGCCTGCTAGTATATTCATTAACAACAACTTGTGGTGGTTTTCTTGGAAATTTAGATATCTCTGCAAGGACATTTAATACCTCACGACCGCATATCGGTGGATCATTTAACTGTTGTGTTGGTAGCGTGGAATAAAAAATTGGAGATGACTTTGTTATTGTGGATACATATCGCATGAATTCTTTTGGTGGAGCTAATCCATATGAATCAAAATAGACAATTCCGCGTGGATCAATTGCATATGCGACCCAATGAGTTCCTTTTCCGCTGCTGTTATCGAGATTGATAATACCCGTTTCATTTTTCATTGGTTTTGACGGTAATTGATCTCTCATGAAAACTCCTCTAAAGTTTTTTATTGATAATGATTTTACAGCATCAATTAAATCAAAATTGGACATTGGTGAAAATCCAAGGGATTTTTCCACTAATAAGCCGTTCCTGGTATTCTTAGGCCCGTGCCCTTGTACCAATTGTGTGGAGTTCCTGGTAGTCTTAGACCCTTTCCCTTTTTTTTATAGCCTTTCCCAGTAGCTTTTTTCAGGGCCATTCCTGCAGCAGTACCAACGGCTCCTAACGCTGCCGCCTTCGCAACCGCTGGGGCAGCCGCTGCAATCAATGCTGGAATAGCAGCTAACAGCGGGAATATTCCACCCGATTTTATCATACTGGCGATAGCTGCTTTCGAAAAATCAATTTGAACTCCTCGTTTGTTCTTTAGCGCATCATTGAAATGTTTTATTTGACGATCTGTCAGTGATAATTTATGTGCACCACCGGACATTTGAGTGGGTTTCAACGTTATTGTAGTTCCACATTCTTTAGCCGACTTTGATTTCAATTTCTTGACCTGACCATCAGTCAACTGGACATTAACAATACTATATGTCATTCTATTCTAAAATGTAATTTACACTTTCAATTGATCTTATTGTGAAAATCCTAACTACATGTTTTCCACTGGTGCATCAATAAGTCTCATTCGTCCGCCAACTCCTTCTAACAACATTGATTTATCACTGAGAATGACAGCAACTGCTCTATAATTGGCTATAGCAACAGGGCGTTGTACCCGAGCTTGGAAGTATATATCAACAACAGATTGTCTCATCATGTCAAGATGTTCCAATGAAAAGTAATAAATCGGATAGTGTTTTTCAAAATCAATTTGCGATATTTGCAAACCAGTATCAACATTTTGATCACGACCCATATACGACAATATTCTATGATATACACGAGCTATGTAGTTGTTATCATAATTAAGCTGTACAATCTCTGCTGGCTCTTGTTGTCCGTTTATTCTCAACGAAACTTCACTTACCCCTATTTGATCAAATATCATATGACTAGATACTTGATGACCCACTCGATTTGCATCCTGTAACGCTATAAAGATATGACGTGGAGCTGAAACACCTTGTTTTGATGCTAAGTGCCATGTAAATGTGCCATCTACATTATCCTGCTTCGTATCAGTCGTTGTTGTTAGCCAACTTAGCAATGATTTTCCACCTGTGTCCATAAACGATAGTAATTCTTGCTCTATTGTAACTGCTGGTGTCAAGACGGGCATCCATAAAGTCAATTTACTTAAAATGACTTTACCATCATCAACATCATTAGCACGCCAGATTGCATCATTGTCATTCTCCTTTCGCACTAACACGACTGTATGCTTTGCTCCATAGATGACTTTTCTGACATTTCTACAGAATCCGAATATATGATGTAACGGAATTGCACATGAAAATCGTCGATGCTCTCCTTTTAATGCTCCTTTTCGTGTTGCAAATCCTAGATTGAAATTATCATTGACCTTTTTTAAAATTTCAAATTCAGCGGCTGGTTGATCTTCACGGTCTGGATGATTTACAAGTTGTTGATTAGCTTCTGCAGTAGCTCTCGCTGTTCGTACTTTAATAAATTGATAATGGTTCGGATGTTCAGAAGTATCCTTAGCAAACATCATAGACGGACCAGCCGACCTTGTATAATCATCAGAATATCTCGCAAGTCCGATTATTGTTGTTGCAATATCAACATTTTGTTCTATTGATTCAATTTCTTTTCCATCAATGATATATCTTGCACTGTTAAATAGCGCCATAATGCCATTATTTACAAAACCAACTCGGATATTTGGGTTATCCCCATATGGTGTATCAGCTGCAACATCTGTTACAAGTTTTCCTTCTACTTCAATAAACGCCTCACACGGCAAAAAGTATCTACTTGTATCTTGAACTTGAAGTTCAACTCTCCCTCGTTGATTAGGCTCTCTTGCAGGATAGGCATAATACTGATAGTTAATTTTAGAATCATCTTTATTCACCGGTGCCGCCATATCAAACGCTGGATCAGCAATTTTTTTAAATGCCATTTATACTAAAACGTATCGTTTTTCTAAATCATTTTCTTTTTCGATTTCCTCCAAGACCACTTCCCGCTATCATACTTGCAATATTACTACTATCTGGTGAAGTCATTGCTAATGATGCTAGTTTTTGTTCCACTGCGTTATTTATCACTTTACTGACATTTGCAGGCATCATTGTTGTTGAAGGTAGCGGTGGTGGTGGTTTTCGTCCGAATCTAGATTTCACCAATGACGTTATTCTATTCTTTGCGGTAGAAAAGGCCGTTCCTGCAAGATCTCCAACAGCGTTAATTCCCTTATTACGAATAACATCAATGGCTTTCATCGCTAATTGTTTAGCAATTGGTGCTACTTTTGGGGCTATTCTTGTGAATAAACCAGCCATGATATTTCCAAGGCCGTCACCGTAGTATGCCTTATAAACGGGCAATCTTGAGTTTACCACATACACGTTTGTTGGTTTATTGTGATTATAGTGTACTATCATCTTATTTGAAATGACTTTGTAATTTCTAAATACAATTTCAATCGCTAAATTCCCCTGGAATTCCGTCCATTAACTCATCCAAGAGTTCTCGATACGTATGAATATCAATTATCCCACCTTGGAATAATCGTCTGCAAATATCAAATGCTTCATTAGTTATTTCGACTGAGTTATTTCCAGCTCGCTTACCTCCCATAAGAACCTCAAGTCGTGATATATCATTAATGATATTACTAGGACACATATGAGAATCATGATGAGAACTTCCATAACCCTCTCCTGAAGAACTTTCTTGTTCGGAAACGTTTTGAATTTCTGGAGATTGTCGACCTTGACCTCGACCTCGACTTCGACCTCGACCTCGACCTCGACCTCGACCTCGACCTCGACCTCGACCTTGTTGTTGTTCTTTTCGTTGTTCTTTTAGTTGTTGTTGTTCTATACCATACGCATCAACTCCCATTTTTAAAAGCTCTGTATTCCAATGTATCCTTTTTTAATTTTCCGGGTTCATTTTTATTAATTTTAAATAACCAATCCACCCAGTCATCTCGTTTTATTGTGTTTTTTTTATACTCGTCTTTTAAAAATTCCCCCCTGTTATAATAACTTTTGACAGCAAGGTTACCAAATTTTATATAGTCTTCATTTTTCAACAATTGAATTTGTCTGATTTTTTCTATAGCTTCATCAGTGAATTTCTCGTTAAAAGGAACACTTTTTTTAACGGAAACACTAGCATCTTCAACGGGGTTATCATCAGTATCAATATTACCCATTTGTTGTATTTCTCGCTGAGTTTGTAACTCACCTGAAAGCTGTTTTATTCCCTCGTGAGTTTTTTCAGTTTCTGTAGCAATCTTTCCTAATACATCAATAATAGGTACTGCTCCCTCTTTAGGGATGTCGCCGTATATAGCACGTTCTGTTGCAAGTTTCATATCTTTAGTGGCTGGCTTTAGTTACAGGGGCAAAAAGTTGTTCGCTTCCAATAGAAAAGTCAGTCTGCGCTTGCTGTCTAAGTTGTAGTTTATCTCGCACGTTATCTCGAATTGGTATAAACTTTTTCAGTAATGCTAACCTCTCACGGGCTAGTCTGGTAGTTAATGCTTCTGATGTCATTATTGGAAATGCTAACGATTTTTCAATTGTCGGTTTCAATGCTTGCATCAATCAAACGTCTTATAGATTTCACTTTCAAAGCAATCTCTGACCGAACTTGGTACTGTTCCCCGAGTTTCTTTCTAATTGCTTCAACTATACTAAATAGCCGAATGAATAAATTAATATCATTGTTATACAAAGAAGCATTAACCGCTTTTTGGATTCTTTTTATCAGTGAATACATTTTAGGTAGAACATATCTTCCACGTTTCAATTGTATATCAATTTGTTCAAATTCATTCAAAAGTCTGTCTTCATTCAAAAATTCAGAAAGTACGATTCCTTGATTTCTGTGATGATAGATGTAATATCTTGAAATTCCATTTATTATTATTACTAATGTATTTGTATCTTTAAAATATTTTTATATACAAAAAAAACAAAACATATACAATGCCCGTCTCTTCCTCATTCGAGTTTCGAGGCAAGAAAGGGCACATACATTAAAGACTTATACAATACCCTAACCCCCCAATCGAGTTCAAGGGCGGGTTATATGGGTATTAGACGTGAAATCCAAGTGATTTCTTTACAAACATTGAACAATACATTACATATATACAATGCGATTATATAGGATATATACAATGCGATTCAATGAATGAATATTTACAATGCGATTCAATGAATGAATATTTACAATGCGATTCAATGAATGAATATTTACAATGCGATTATATAGGATGGTTATATATACAATGAATGAGTATTTACAATGCGATTATAGGTTATATATACAATGCGATTATATAGGATGGTTATATGATAGGATGGTTATATATACAATGAAATGATAGGATGGTATGATAGGGACAGTACAGGACGATACAAACATGAAACGACGGGGCGGACCTACACCCACCTTGCCAATTAAAAGCAACCCAAGAAATTAACCCTGGTTGCAGTTGAAAAAATTCAACCACACCATGTCAATGGCGTGGGAGTTTTAATTGGCAAAGTGGGCTTCGTTTTAAAGCCCCAAACTTATTACGGCTCATATTATATATAAGGTGAACTAATACTGCAGTGTCAATGTGTAGGTGTGTATTTATTTTTCTAGCATTTCATAATGAATACTGTGTAGTAATTTCAATGGAAGCTAAGTATTTAAATAAAACATTAAAACAAGAAATACAACTGTTAAATAATAGCAATTTTTTTTATTAATTTCTATAATATTACGATTAAATAATCGTAGTAATAATGGATTTACATGACAAGATAACTCCGTAATGGGGATCCCTGTCAATTCAGGACCTGCTATTTCTTGAATCGAGAATGATATTTTTCTGAATTTTATTACACATAGCCACACTAAAACTAAACTACATGTAGCGTGTTTTACTACCCTGACCTCACTAATTTGTAATTTTAAAGTAATTTCATTTTCATACAACGCTGTTAACGTGTCTTTGTAATTGGGATTTTTAAAAAATCTATTAATAGACCCCTGGCCTTGGATCTCTGTCAAATAAATTGTCTACCTGCTGTTCTCAATACAGTCTTTAGAAACAAGAAACAATAACACAAAATCAAAATCCGTACATACCTGATTACGTATACCGAGTTAACCATTAAATACGTACATGAGATCACACACATCATTAATTCAATCCAATTTCACATGTATTCTCGGACGAATTTCATATCCGGGAATCAATATCGAAAGTAGGATAGTCACGTGACGATCAGTAGTAATGAGGGGAAATACGGAACAAAATAGTAATTATTAAGAGTTATCTTGTAAATAGGAAAACTTTATTCTATGTCCATTTTTCTTTGAGATAGCTGTTTGATAAATCCCTTCAGCAACTTTTCGTACTGAAGGAATACATATTCCAAAATATTTTCCCGCAGCATTCATTGAATGAAAAACTCTTTCTTCATTCGTCGTTGTATCAAATGACTGTACTGGTCTCTTTCCAACTGACTTACAAGTCCCTGTCTTTCCGTTTTTTATATTCTCTCTTTGAGAAATGCATTGTAAATTGGAAATCGCGTTATTTTGAATATTAGAATCAATGTGATCAATAACACAGCCATCTTTAATCGGTCCCATATAACACTCAAAGACTACCCTATGACAGAGATATCCCTTTCCTCCAGCAGTAAATTTCAAGTATCCCTGATTATTAACATATCCCACGGGTTTCTTTAGTCTACAGTGTCTAACAACACCATTACGAGATATTTCATAATTAACGAGTATTGGATGTGGTCTGAATTCTTGCTCCATTTATATATAATAATACTATTTGTCTAATTCATCATTTGCTTTAATTATAAATCTATTAATGTAGTCTTGAGGGGTTTTTATGATTTTGTCTTTGACAGAGTCATGGTTAGGGTCAATGATGGCGTTTTTTATTCGTTTATCATAATAACGTTTCAATTCTCTAAACCGCTTACCCCCACAATTGATACATAATTGTGATTTTCCTCTCACACCCACCCCACAATTTATGCATGGGGACGGGCCTGTCGAATTATTTCTGACACTCTGTAAGTGATATCCACAGAATTCACCTCTACACGATTTATTGCATGGGGTTACTGATCCGATCATAAGCCATTTGCAGTGATTCATTATATATAAACAAACTTTTCTATTTAAATACTTGTCTTATTTATATGAATGAAGAATTCAAGAGATTATCGGCAATCAAGCCTCGGAAAAATATTAAATTCAATCTTGATAGAACTCTCGAAGACGTACCAAAAGAGAGAATAACTAATAGAAGTCTGATTAGAAAAATACGAGATTGTGTTAATGAATTTAAACAGGATGGTGCATCACACACCTGGTCAACATTTAGAATTGATGGTGTTGTTGATGCTAGAATGAATGATGAAACAGCAGCTATGATACTATCACAACTTGGCAATAAACGGTATTTTATCAGAGTGAAATTCATTATCAAATTAGAATCGGGCGAATATATTATAAGAGACAAATTTGTTCCAATTCTCAAAGATGGGACATCAGTCATTGTTAGCCGTTATTCCAGACCAGGGCTGTTAACTGGAATTGATAAACCATACTATGAAAAAGCGTATCCAGAAACAGCAGTCGTTTATGGGATGTATCCGTTAAATAACCCTGACATTGGAAAACTAGCACCAATGAAACAGTCAACGTCAGCGGAAAAACCACTCAACTGTGTGGCACAAAGAGTCTTAGAACATTTTACAAATGCACTCCGTGGGAATAAATTAACCGATCTAAGACATAAAAAAATAGATCAATGGGAGCTAACAGTGAAAGAGAACGGAGCAACTATTTCCGATATAGCTAGATTGGAAAAGTCGTTGAGATTTCCGATAACCGTTTTAACGATAACTGGCGAAGTATTATACGAATCAAAATACAATAAAAACGGAGCTCCAATCAAAATTATTGATCATAACAAGCACGCATGGACATCCGCGGTTACAATATTCCCGCGAGACAGAACAGTGAAGTATATCCCAGAAGAATTCATCAAGGATGGTATTCTCACTGAAGAAAGATTATTCGATGCTATTGCTAGTTTGTGTAAAAACGACCCTGTATCAGTATGGCTACTTCATAGTTTTGAAGATGAAGAATGTCAATTCAATCAATTTGTGAAACCTAACGGTGAATTATATCGCAGTGAAAGTCTACATAATAGGATGAAAAATCTAGCAATAAGTCTCAGTGAAAACGCTAGCGTTTTTAATGAAAAATCCGAAGATTACGAACAGTTACTTACAAATTGTTTTACAATTCCATCAGTTGCAGCTCATTTTGCAAGAAAGAAAAATAATTGGAAACCAACACGAAAAGAGTTTTTACAGGATGTTCAATCCAGCTGTTTGGAATATTAGCATGGCGGTCTATGGAACGTTAAGTACAATCGTGAGAATATGATATCAGTTGATATCGTTGCCTGTTATCCAGGAAGTTTTCTAGGATATGGATTCGCTGGTGAGTATTTTAAACGGTTTGGACATCCCACACATGAAATGACTCGCGTTGCTATTAATGGACCACTGCCTGATTTTGATTTGACCGGTTTTGCTTGCGTAGTATCATTTGAATTCGCTGAAGGACTTCATCCGTGTTGTTATGTTTGGATTGGTAGACACATGGCTGAAAGGATGTGGTTACCAATAGTGTTATTGCGATATATGATTGATTGTAAAATGTTAGTTTCGTTGATTGTCAGCGAAGCGATTATCTCATATCGAAAACAAACCAATGTCTGGTTACCAGAACCAGAATGTCTTGATAGTATAATCGATAAGTCTAGAAAACATATTGATGCTGACGAGGAGTACATTATTGAATGGTCAAAAAAGATATTTAATCAACGAAATAATGAAGCAAAGGATCTCGGCCGAAGAATAATCGGTAAATTTACACAGGGTGGAAAAAAATTTAACTTTAAAAAACAATCCTCACGATTGATTATAGATGATGCCGAATACGACTTCGTTATTAAAGATGCAGTAGAGAAAAATAGATACGCAAATTGTAAAACAGCCTTCTTGTCCAATAAAACAAAGTTAGGTAGAATTGTTACTTACAGTGATGGAGAAAGCTCTGCATATCTACATTTGAGAGCTTCTATGCTGGGTTATGCATCTATCAATTTATTTGCAATGATAAATAGATTTCCTAGTATAGCAGTCAGAGTTGCAATTGATTCAATGTATGTCGATAAAAAATATATCAAAGAGATAACTAAATTTACTAATAGCGAAGAGACTTGGGGAACATGGCGAATTAAACAAGAAATACAACGCGATTATTCTGAATCAGCAGACGTTGAGATTAAAAGCAGTTACCTGAAGAACGATAATTCTATCAGTGAAAAATCTATGTCTAAAGCACCACCGATATCAGATCCAATTTGTAGATATAAAACAGTTTATTTAAACGGTTGTGGTGGATCTGGAAAGACAACACGTGCGATAGAATTATATCGAGAGAGAACGTCCATGATTGTACTCACACCAACCCATAGACTAGCGAGAGAGATCAAACAACGAAATGTTGAAGCTTGCACGTATCATAGTTTTTTTCGATACAAGGGCGATGCTTGGACTCCTGAGCGAATGGGTGAGAAATTTATTCCAGCGGTTATTATTTGGGATGAAGCATGTACTGTTTCAGAAGATGTATTAAAAATGTTTCTTGATTGGTTATTGCAAAATAATACAAAAATTATATTGTGCGGCGATCATGGTCAACCACCACCATTTGTTGGTAGAAGTCCACATAATTGGTTAAAAGGATTTGTTGATTATTACGAAGAAATTGATACTGACTATAGAGCACTCGATGAGCAGTTACGTGAGTTTAAAAAACTAATTAGATTACAACCCGATAGAATTCAATGTGAAGTAGCGCGTGAAATAATTTCTGAAACACCTATGAATGATTTTTGGGAAACATGGAAACCAAATGATTTTGTAGTAGCAAGTAGAAAGATAGTCAGAGACGCACTTCAGAAAAAGTTGTTTGAGCTACACAAGAAAAAATTCCCAACGTTTCCAGTACCATTGTGTTATAGACCATTGGATACACGAAAGCAGAATATTGAAGTTGAAATTCCAGGCCAGACGGAGAAACAGATTCTAGTGTTAAATGATATTGTGCTAGTTGATATCAATACTGTAGAAGATGCATTATGCGCTGATAAATCACCATGGACGCTTGGTTATGTAACAACAATACACTCGTCACAAGGATTGACCATCACGGATACAATTGTTTGGATAGTTGATAATCGCATTGAATGGTCAAATTTAGTCTATCTCGCAGTGTCCAGAGTACGACGAATAAATCAACTACGAAGGATTGTTTTCGATGATGATTTTAATGCAAACGATGACAACACTGATATTAGCATCATTAATAAAAAACTCTCTGGCTACAAACAGCAGGACAAAAAAAACCAACGAGAATTTGATATTGATGCTGAAGTAATAATTGCATTAAAAGAACAACAGAATAATCACTGCGCCAGTTGCAATTGTATAATGCACTGGCAGTATTCGGATAAAGACCCTCGACAATTCACCGTAGACAGAAAAAATAACAGTCTTGGTCATGTCAGAAACAATGTGATGTTGACCTGTCTTGAGTGTAATAGACGTAACGGAGCTAGTTAAGACCATGTGGCGGTAATTGAGTATCGTCCGGAATGACTTGTAGTTGTTCGCGTGTAAAACCACGCTGAGGTGCAGTTGAATCCAATCTGTAGATTGGAGGTCTACCAGTTGATCGCGTTATAGTTGAAATTTTATGCGTAGTAACACTCCATATAGGATCAGTAGCTCTTCTTTTACCGCCTTCAAGCTCTCCTGGTTCGTATAAATATCTCACAGTAACATCACCGAGAAGTGGCTGAGTGCTAACCCGCTGCGGTTGTTCGGGAATATATTCTTTTTTTATTGCAATATTTGGTTTCATATTAATAGTTCGAGTAATCTCATTATTTAACGCTGCAACTACACTCGGTAACCTTTGGACCCATTCACGAGATCGTTTTTCTTGGATGAATTCTTTTGCATATTGATATCCAAATAACCGTTCTGCAAGAGTTCGATTAAATCGTTCTACAATTGCCTGATCACGATGTAACGCAGTATGCCCCCGTCGTATTGTAACACTATGAGTTTTCATTGTTGATAGAACAGCACCTTGAAATTCTTTGCCAGGATCAACTTGTAATAGATTTGGCCATCTTAGAGGACCTCGTCGATAAATCCTTTCAAATGCAGAAGCGACTTCAGAAGCTGACTTTGTTTTCAATGGTTCTGCTTGTTTAAATCGACTCGCAATATCAACTACAGTTAGCGCGTATTTGTAACCATGGTCATGTGGTAAAAACAATAAATCAGCCTGATGAACTTCATTGGGTACGGTAACATCAAAATGAGAATAATTAATTTGTTTAGGCGGTGGTAGATAAATTTGCCATATAGCTTGTTTGGATAACCAATCTTTTGCAGTGGATTTTTTCACTTTTGCAGCGTTAGCGAGTTTACTGATTGCTGCTTTACCCCTCCAGTATCCTTTCGGAGAATAATAAATAGATTCCATACTATAAAAACACTGGTGTTTTCAATTACCAGCACCTAACACTAATTTGCCTTTCATAGCTGATTTGACCAACCATGAAGCCAATTTTTCTTTGAAGGATTTATCGGGAATAGCATTTAAGGCATGAATTAATTTTACATCCGCGATATGTCTTTGTTGCAAATTATTGCTTTTATATGCAACATCATGAGCATGACATGCCTTATCAATAGCATTTATCGGATACTCACCAGGCCGGGGCTGATTTTGATCATCAAGTCTGATATCTAATCTCGTTCCGGGACCACAGTAGCTATATCCTGGAAGGTGTTTTTCTCCGGGGTATTTTGCCCATGGGGTTCCGGGGAGTTTTCCAAGTTTTGCGGCAATATCACCTCCGAGTTGCTTTTTTTTAAAAATCTAAATTTTTTTGTACCACATGTTACACACTTACCAGTAAGCGCTAGTCTATTGTTTTTAGTTGTAATGGTTGTCTGATCGGTTGAATCAGTACGCTGTTTACACTTAACACAATATAGATCCATAATTTATATATAGCGTTATGAATATAATTGATTTTTCAGCGACTAAAAGAAGAGAACCGGTAAAACACCACGCAGCGCTTCCGAATTCTGTCCGTGCCATTATAATCGGACCATCTGGATCAGGCAAAACACAATTACTGCTTAATTTGATAATGCGATTTATGAAGTGGGATAGATTATATTTAGTTGCCCCATCCGTAGATGATCAACGGTGCTATGAAGTGCTAAAAGATTTTAATGAAAAAGCATCAGAAATTAAAGGTGAAAGTGTAATCGACTTTATTACTGATATTGATGATGCACCATCAGTAGAAGATCTCGATGGAGACATAAACAATCTTGTAGTGTACGATGATGTAATGTTAGATAATCAAAAGAACCCTGCTAGAATATTTTCCCGAGGTAGGCATAAAAACACTGACGTGATATATGTCACTCAACGATATACTCAAATTCCAAAAGTGATTCGCGATAACTGCAATATTCTTGCTGTATTCAATGGCGTTGATACACATACGCTACGAAATATTTGGCAGACATGGTGTTCCGATATGGACTTCAATGGATTTAAAAATTACTTTAGTCATGCTCAGTCTGTCCCATATGGATTTATAACAATAAATTTACACGACCCTCGGTCACGATATCGTATTGGACTTGATCAAATATTTGGTTAAATAATTTGTATTAATCAGCAGCAGAGAGGGTGAAATGACAACATATTTGCGACCGTAGATGGCAGCAATTTGAGTGTGGTTATGACAATGTATTTGCGACAAAATCGCTAAGGCTCCATTTGTAAAATGGGGTCTTTATTTTTTTTTTGGTTGAAATATGAGATTTCGTAGGAAGGTTCCATTTGGCATTCTGAGGCTTTAATCGATTCTGTCGCAAAAATTTGTAGACGTAGATGGCAGCAATTTGAGTGTGGTTATGACAATGTATTCACGACAAAATCGCTAGGGCTCCATTTGTAAAATGGGACCTTTAATTTTTTTTTGGTTAAAATATGAGATTTCGTAGGAAGGCTCCATTGGCATTCTGAGGCTTTAATCGATTTTGTCGCAAATATATTGTTGTAGGATTCACCCTCTCTGCTGCTACAGTAGAAACTACTTTAGATTAACATATCTTTTATATGGATTTAGACACAGCGGAAAGTACTTTAGATTAACATATCTTTTATATGGATTGATACACAGTGGAAAGTACTTTAGATTAACATATATTTTATATGGATTAAGACACAATGGAAAGTACTTTACATTAACATATCTTTTATATGGATTTAGACACAGTGGAAAGTACTTTACATTAACATATCTTTTATATGGATTAAGACATAATTGAAAGTACTTTAGATTAACATATCTTTTATATGGATTTAGACACAGTTGAAAGTACTTTAGATTAACATATATTTTATATGGATTTAGACAGAGTGGAAAGTAGTTTAGATTAACATATCTTTTATATGGATTTATACACAGTCGAAAGTACTTTAGATTAACATATCTTTTATATGGATTGATACACAGTGGAAAGTACTTTAGATTAACATATCTTTTATATGGATTAAGACACAATGGAAAGTACTTTACATTAACATATCTTTTATATGGATTTAGACACAGTGGAAAGTACTTTAGATTAACATATCTTTTATATGGATTAAGACATAATTGAAAGTACTTTAGATTAACATATCTTTTATATGGATTTATACACAGTGGAAAGTACTTTAAATTAACATATCTTTTATATGGATTTAGACACAGTGGAAAGTACTTTAGATTATCATATCTTTTATATGGATTTAGACACAGTGGAAAGTACTTTAGATTAACATATCTTTTATATGGATTTAGACACAGTGGAAAGTATTTTAGATTAACATATCTTTTATATGGATTTAGACACAGTAGAAAGTACTTTAGATTAATATATCTTTTATATGGATTTAGACACAGTGGAAAGTACTTTAGATTAACATATCTTTTATATGGATTTAGACACAGTGGAAAGTACTTTAGAATAACATATCTTTTATATGGATTTAGGCACAGTGGAAAGTACTTTAGATTAAGATATCTTTTATATGGATTTAGAGACAGTAGAAACTACTTTAGATTAACATATCTTATGTATGGATTTAGACACAGTGGAAAGTACTTTAGGTTAACATATCTTTTATATGGATTTATACACAGTGGAAAGTACTTTAGATTAACATATCTTTTATATGGATTAAGACATAATTGAAAGTACTTTAGATTAACATATCTTTTATATGGATTTAGACACAGTTGAAAGTACTTTAGATTATCATATATTTTATATGGATTTAGACAGAGTGGAAAGTAGTTTAGATTAACATATCTTTTATATGGATTTATACACAGTGGAAAGTACTTTAAATTAACATATCTTTTATATGGATTTAGACACAGTGGAAAGTACTTTAGATTAACATATCTTTTATATGGATTTAGACACAGTGGAAAGTACTTTAGATTAACATATCTTTTATATGGATTTAGACACAGTGGAAAGTATTTTAGATTAACATATCTTTTATATGGATTTAGACACAGTAGAAAGTACTTTAGATTAATATATCTTTTATATGGATTTAGACACAGTGGAAAGTACTTTAGATTAACATACCTTTTATATGGATTGATACACAGTGGAAAGTACTTTAGATTAACATATCTTTTATATGGATTGAGACACAGTGGAAAGTACTTTACATTAACATATCTTATATATGGATTTAGACACAGTGGAAAGTACTTTAGATTAACATATCTTTTATATGGATTTAGACACAGTAGAAAGTACTTTAGATTAACATATCTTTTATATGGATTTAGACACAGTGGAAAGTACTTTAGATTAACATATCTTTTATATGGATTTAGACACAGTGGAAAGTAGTTTAGATTAATATATCTTTTATATGGATTTAGACACAGTGGAAAGTACTTTAGATTAACATATCTTTTATATGGATTAATACATAATTGAAAGTACTTTAGATTAACATATCTTTTTATATGGATTTAGACACAGTTGAAAGTACTTTAGATTATCATATATTTTATATGGATTTAGAAAGAGTGGAAAGTAGTTTAGATTAACATATCTTTTATATGGATTTATACACAGTGGAAAGTACTTTAAATTAACATATCTTTTATATGGATTTAGACACAGTGGAAAGTACTTTAGATTAACATATCTTTTATATGGATTTAGACACAGTGGAAAGTACTTTAGATTAACATATCTTTTATATGGATTTAGACACAGTGGAAAGTATTTTAGATTAACATATCTTTTATATGGATTTAGACACAGTAGAAAGTACTTTAGATTAATATATCTTTTATATGGATTTAGACACAGTGGAAAGTACTTTAGATTAACATATCTTTTATATGGATTTAGACACAGTGGAAAGTACTTTAGAATAACATATCTTTTATATGGATTTAGGCACAGTGGAAAGTACTTTAGATTAACATATCTTTTATATGGATTTAGAGACAGTAGAAACTACTTTAGATTAACATATCTTTTATATGGATTTAGACACAGTGGAAAGTACTTTAGATTAACATATCTTTTATATGGATTGAGACACAGTGGAAAGTACTTTACATTAACATATCTTATATATGGATTTAGACACAGTGGAAAGTACTTTAGATTAACATATCTTTTATATGGATTTAGACACAGTTGAAAGTACTTTAGATTATCATATATTTTATATGGATTTAGACAGAGTGGAAAGTAGTTTAGATTAACATATCTTTTTTATGGATTTAGACAGCAGTGGAAAGTAGCTTTAAGATTAACATATCTTTTATATGGATTTTAGACACAGTGGAAGTACTTTAGAATAACATATCTTTTATATGGATTTAGACACAGTGGAAAGTATTTTAGATTAACATATCTTTTATATGGATTTAGACACAGTAGAAAGTACTTTAGATTAATATATCTTTTATATGGATTTAGACACAGTAGAAAGTACTTTAGATTAACATATCTTTTATATGGATTTAGACACAGTGGAAAGTACTTTAGATTAACATACCTTTTATATGGATTGATACACAGTGGAAAGTACTTTAGATTAACATATCTTTTATATGGATTGAGACACAGTGGAAAGTACTTTACATTAACATATCTTATATATGGATTTAGACACAGTGGAAAGTACTTTAGATTAACATATCTTTTATATGGATTAAGACATAATTGAAAGTACTTTAGATTAACATATCTTTTATATGGATTTAGACACAGTGGAAAGTACTTTAGATTAACATATCTTTTATATGGATTTAGACACAGTGGAAAGTAGTTTAGATTAACATATCTTTTATTTGGATTTATACACAGTGGAAAGTACTTTAGATTAACATATCTTTTATATGGATTGAGACACAGTGGAAAGTACTTTACATTAACATATCTTATATATGGATTTAGACACAGTGGAAAGTACTTTAGATTAACATATCTTTTATATGGATTAAGACATAATTGAAAGTACTTTAGATTAACATATCTTTTATATGGATTTAGACACAGTGGAAAGTACTTTAGATTAACATATCTTTTATATGGATTTAGACACAGTGGAAAGTAGTTTAGATTAACATATCTTTTATTTGGATTTATACACAGTGGAAAGTACTTTAGATTAACATATCTTTTATATGGATTTAGACACAGTGGAAAGTACTTTAGATTAACATATCTTTTATATGGATTTAGACACAGTGGAAAGTATTTTAGATTAACATATCTTTTATATGGATTTAGACACAGTAGAAAGTACTTTAGATTGATATATCTTTTATATGGATTTAGACACAGTGGAAAGTACTTTAGATTAACATATCTTTTATATGGATTGAGACACAGTGGAAAGTACTTTACATTAACATATCTTATATATGGATTTAGACACAGTGGAAAGTACTTTAGATTAACATATCTTTTATATGGATTAAGACATAATTGAAAGTACTTTAGATTAACATATCTTTTATATGGATTTAGACACAGTGGAAAGTACTTTAGATTAACATATCTTTTATATGGATTTAGACACAGTGGAAAGTAGTTTAGATTAACATATCTTTTATTTGGATTTATACACAGTGGAAAGTACTTTAGATTAACATATCTTTTATATGGATTTAGACACAGTGGAAAGTACTTTAGATTAACATATCTTTTATATGGATTTAGACACAGTGGAAAGTATTTTAGATTAACATATCTTTTATATGGATTTAGACACAGTAGAAAGTACTTTAGATTGATATATCTTTTATATGGATTTAGACACAGTGGAAAGTACTTTAGATTAACATATCTTTTATATGGATTTAGACACAGTAGAAAGTACTTTAGATTAACATATCTTTTATATGGATTTAGACAGTGGAAATTACTTTAGATTAACATATCTTTTATATGGATTTAGACACAGTGGAAAGTACTTTAGATTAACATATCCTTTATATGGATTTAGACACATTGGAAAGTTTGGTGTGGTGGTGTGTGGTGTGTGTAGTGTTTATGATTTTTAACGTAGCTTTAACAATTTTACTGTCATATCGCTACGATGTAGGCAGTGTGGCAGTTTATAGTGATGTCTAGCAATGGGGCATCATGCTGCAGACATGTAGTATGATGTCCCACCCAGTCACATTATCTTGATAACAGGTAGACCAGTCCTATCATTTACCTCTTAATGCTGAGCGTCAAGCGAAGCAGCTTTTAGTACTATTTTTCTAAGACTTTGGTATGAATCAACCAGGGGATAGAACCCACGACCTCCCGCATTAGAGGCGGACGCTCTGTGACACAATGTAGAGACTATATTGAAAAAAATAATTGTGATTGGTGTCCAGATGAGAAAGACAATAGAAAGAAAATGTTATGGATCATATGGATGTCCATTCTTTGTAAGAAGAGACAAGTTGTTTGACATTTTCGACTGTAATTTTGTTGCTCTTTTATGATGGGAATGGTTAATAGGTGTATTAACGCAAAGTTGTGGTCAGTATATTTGAGTAAAGTTCTTTTAATCCAGCCCAATTTATTGATGCAATAAATCTGTTATAAAAATAAAGAGAGAACATTCAGGCCTCATTTTTGATGGCGTCACTACTGCGAGGGGTGGGAGGTCCACATCGCCAGTATGTTCACTAAATTCGAACTGTGAAAATAGTTTTGTACGAATGTATTGTATTGCTACATTTCTCTTTTTGGGAATATGTAATAAACACAGTAATAAATATATATATATATATATATATATATATATATATATTTATATATATATATATATATATATATATATATATATATATATATATATATATATATATATTGGTGTAATGTACAAATGACGTGGTACATAACAAAAATACCAATCTCTACTAAAGATGTACAATTTGAGCTATAATATTTAAATTCTAATCACCATCGTCTTTATTAAAGGTGTATAATTTTGAATTACACAATATAACTATTCTGACAATGATTTATATTAAAAATATATAAATTCAAATTACGATGGTAAACATTGCACTGTATCAAATGAGGCTACGACAATGATGATATCTCGACCCCAACTTATGTATGTATCGTGTCAAGCTGTTAAACTGTATATTGTCGCCTAAATATTCAGGTGAAGTTGTATACAGTCGAATTGCCTAAAAGAGTCGACCTACATAATCTATGAGGATGAGTTGGTTGTTTCTTGTGAGGGTATTGCCAAGAACTGGATTTTGTATTTGAGTATTTGACACAAAGGCTTCACTTCGGTAACAATAAAATAATATCATTCGATATGTAAAAAACGGTGATGCCTTACACGGCATATGTAGGTTATTCTTTCATGCATTGTTGATGAAATGTATACTATCATTTTGGAAAAGATAATACTTAGAAACTTTATATTTTTAAAGGTTTTAATCCATTGTTAAAGCTTTTATCACACCACGACCATTAATGCACCCGAAATAAAACGAAACCGGATGTTCGGCATATATATCATGGAAAGAGCAAATTTCAAAGCGGAGTCATGTCACCAGTGAATCCTACAGAAAAGCTAGCGATGTCAGCGGAATGTATTTTGTTTGTGGACACGCAAGAACCAGATTTCTTATGAAAGCGGTGTTTTTCCTCTGATGCAGCCATGTAAAACTTATCCATTGAGTGGGTTGGATAAGACAAATTTAAAGTCAAACACTACGATGCAAATAAGCAGATAGTCAAGTTGTAACTGGTTGTTGGCCGCAGGGCCCTTCGGCAGATTAAAGGCCGGAATCAATGCAAAATTAGACGCTTAGTATCCACGGTTA